>PVJA010017533.1:9266-41572 GCA_004027025.1 Myocastor coypus | reverse complement strand
CAAGTTAAGAAATACTCCTCAAAGTGATTAATGATGTATAGTGTGCCTAAGGAGAGTCACCTAGAGAGAAACCATTCTCTCAGGGTTTCACAGAGAACAAATTGGTCAAGCAATGGCTGTGGCTCATCCAGATGGCTAACACTGACAAAAGTTCTACAAAATGCTGTACATGGTTTCAGGGTAAATCCCGAAGGGATTCGACTGACGTTGTCAGATACAAAAATTACACATTTTTTTATATAGGTCTTACGTTAATGTGTCTTAACCATCCAGCAAAAAAGTCTAACCAGGAGGTATAAAAAGTAAAGCCATATCAATATGCTGAGCTGTAAAAGGCTCAAGTCAATAACTTCCAACATTGCCAGTTCTGCTGATGTCCCACTACTTTTCTGGACTATTGGAATATGCATACAGCTACTTTCTCTTAGTTCAATGAGAAAAAACTTGTATTAATAGTATTTAGAAAAGATATCATGTCTGCATCTTGTACTCTGAACAACTACTATGAAGACAACAGTATGCAATGTATTAATTATTGTAACTGTCTTATTGACCTGTTTTAAAACTGTCTCATTATTATTTCTTTCTCATTAAAATTTTAAAAAATTAAAAGAGAAATACTCCTCAGTATTTTCCTGGATCCTCGGCTAGCATACTTCTCATTTCTATTTCTATGAATTTGACCAAGTTAAGCACATCATACAATTGAGTTCACATAATGCTCCTCTTTAATCTAAAAGGGCTAATTAGTTCAATGTCTTCCTTGCTCAAAATGGAAACAGGCTACAGACCCCCTCCAGAATGAGACTCTAGTAGGAATCTCTAGTCCCCAGGCCCAGTAGCATTCATGGATCTGGCACAGAGAAGACAGCAGGTGGAGGTCAGCCTGTTTCTGAGGTCAAAATTTTAGCTGACTGCTGGGCGTGGTGGCTCACGCCTGTAATCCCAGCATTCGGGAGGCTGAGGCAGGAGAATCAGTGCGAGTTCGAGACCAGCCTGGGCTACAAAAGTGAGCTCAAGGCCAGCCTGAACTGCACAGTGAAACCCTGTCTAAAAAAAAAAAAAAAAAAAAAAAAAAAAAAAAAAAGACAAAATTTTAGCTGACTGCTATAAATGTTGGCACTACTAGCCCCAGAGAAAATGTTCTCTTTCCACCTATGAAAAAAAATACTTCTGCATGGATAAACAGTATACAGTTTATCAGTAAATCTCTTAGAATGTATCTAGACCACTCAAATCTAGTCACTATAAGGAACATTCCTACCATCATCAAGGACTTCACATTAATATATATATATATATATATATATATATATATATATATATATATTTCCAGAAGTGAAATTACTGGATAATAGAGATTTTTAAAACATCTTTCTATTTATTGGATATAGACTCTTAGTGATCCCTCTGCCTCAGCCTCATCCTCCCCAGCACTGGGATTACAGGCATGTGCGTGCCACCACCATGCCCAGTTTCAACATGCCTGGCGTTCTGGAGCTGCCACATCATGTTGTACCAGGAATTGAACTTGGTTCTTGTACTTTCCAGGCAGGCACAAAACCACTGAGCTATCTCCCCAGGCCTATCTTTAATTTTATTAGCATACATTGTTTTCTGTAGCTTGTGTTTTGACAAGCCTAAATATTGAGTCTTATTGGAAAATGATTTGTCCTATGAGATTAATTTTCATATATAAGTAAATGTTCACGTATACATAAGTATATTCTGTGTATGTATGTATATGTGTTTGAAAAGAAATGAAATGGGGCATCTGAACGTAAGAAAATATTTTCTCCTTTACCAAACTTCAATTAACTTCTCTTGAGTTGCTTCTCAAGTAGGAGTTTGTCTTTCTGCCTGTATACAGAATTTTGTTGCTTTTCTTTGGGTTCCTCATTTCAAGCAAAAATGGTCTAAGATACAACCATAGTAAATATCTGTGAGCACTGGAACGTTACCATCCTTAATGAATTTTCAAGTTTTCAGACTCTTTTACTGGCTGCCATCTGATCACCATGTCTTTTCCTCAGAAATTATTTTATTAGGTCAGATGTCCATCATACGACGTCCTTTTCCTCATAGTAATTTTATATTGTTAGTCATCCCCTAACATCTCGTCTATAAAGCACTCTTTCCTTATATTCAGACTTGAGCCTAATTTCAGTTGCAACTGTGCATTTACACATGCAGTTCTGAAATAAGGTTTGTCTGCCTATGTTTAGTAAGGGTCACAAATCATCTTTTCATAAGCATTATGTTAGTAAAACTGACAGGGTCAAATTCATCACTGAGATGAATATTGAGACTCTTGCTCAAGACCACAGTGCATTTGTTCCGAACCTTTGTCTTCACTCCCGAATGGCTGGTTGGCTTTCAACTAATGAATCAAACTTCTGAATCATTATATTTAAGGAATATCTATTGACGCTGGCAAGGACAGATTTTGTTAAGAATATCACTCTTCTGTATATGGTAAGGTAGGTTTAATAGAAAAGGAATTAAGTTTAATTTTCTAGTTGTCCCAGCATAAAGGGTCTGGATGCAAGTCCTGGACAGGCAGAAGCTAGATACTGTTGACTCTCAAGTTATGACCAGTGGCATATTAAAAACAACTTGGCTTATGATCAGAAATTTAAATCTATCTTATAAGGAAAGTTCTGAGTATAGTTCAAATGCCTGCTGCTTGTATAGTTATAAAGAAAAACTTGTGAAGCCAGAGGAGCATATGTAAGCATCAGTCTACTGAAGATAAGTGTGTTTTGGATGTGATTTTGTTCAATGTTTTATGTACTTTAAGTAACTACACCAAGGAATTGCTCCTGAAATACTTTCAACTGGTTTCAAATAGAGATTTAGCCCTTAAAGAGTTCTGGAAGGAACATTATAGCACTTTTCCTGTGTGGAGTTAATTGAAAATTCCTAAGGACACTGAGATCTAGATGGAAAAAAATGAGGCCTAAAATTATACAGGAGACATTGCTAGGGCTATATAGGGGGATTCTGATCCTACAACTGATCCTGTGATTAATGGCATTTTTGCTATAGCATAATCAACAGGTCTGCAGGTAGACAGTGCTGATGTTGAGGAACTGCAGGCAGATGATGATGAGGAGCTATCTACAGAGGAACTTCAGCAACTGCAGATGAGCAACTTTTTGAAGAGGAGGGGGAGTATCAAGAATCAGTACAGCAAAGTTCTCCTGAAATAAAGGAAAATATGAAAAATGGACAGAGCTACAATTAGTTGTAAAGAATGCCCAGCCACATAGAAGAAAAGCCAATCATTACAATCACTTGCTTAGTAAAAATGTCACCTAATACTACAAAACAGTGTTGACAAAAAGACAAGAACAGTTTTAGACCAGTTTTAATTTGGAAATGTTGAGGCCTCATGAGCCAGAAGCAGCTCACAGAAGACTACAGACCCTCCCAAGGAGAGAAAGAAGAGCAGGGAGCCGGATTCCTCATGTTTCTATGGAAGGGGTCTCTTCCCAAATAACCACCTTCCATTCCACCTCCCTTCCTGCAAGCTGAAGATGTCAATTTAAATGGTGAGTCCTGTATGAAATTGTTGTTTCTAGGAAACTAGGTACATTTTTCTTACTTTTTGGTGAGCACCCTAGGAAAATTGTTATTTCTGGTAAATTATGCATATTACACCATTCTTTTTATTATGAAAATGTTAGTTATGGAGTGCTTTGGCAAGTTTGGAATTCATTATGGGTATTTACATGATTTCTTTAGGGAAAATAGTTTTACAACCAACCTAAGTGACAACTAAGTTTTGTGAACAAATTGAATCCATAAATCAGTGGTTCCTAGCATATGTATGGGCACCTTTGGTTGAAAGTCCCCAGTTTGGGTGAAAATTATAGTTGTTACATGTGTCTGTGGAATATAGATTCTTATTTTCAGCCCTGACTTCTGGGCTACAAATTTTCATGTACCTATAGGTTTGAGATCTTTCTTCTACTTCTTAAAGGAACATCTCAGTAGAATGAAAATTCATTTTCAAATTATTTGATTCTTAACATTCTTTTTTTTTTTTTTTTTTTTTTTTTTGAGACAGGGTCTCACTATGCAGTTGAGGCTGGCCTTGAGCTAACTTTTGTAACCTAGGCTGGTCTCGAACTCGCACCGATTCTCCTGCCCCAGCCTCCCAAGTGCTGGGATTACAGGCATGCGCCACCACGCCCAGCTCAACATTCTAACTTTTCTGGTTGTTTCCTATTGCTCTCATTTTTGAACGAGCAATATAGCCTTTCAAGTCCACTTTGAGAAACTCCAGGAATGTCCAGATCTGCTCAAAATACTCTTCCTTTCACAACACTTCTGCTACTTCTTCTTTGTTATGGGTGTATATAGGTGTCCCCTCTAAAGTCTCATGCAGTCATGGGCAGCTTGTGGACTTTGTAATTGATTATTGTGGGTATGGGTGTTGCACCTCCCCTGGGGCAAGTGATTTGCATTTCAGTGTAAGGTAGGAAGAGAGCAGTCTTGCTCTAGCTGGGGAAGCCTGTTGTCTTTTATCATTATAGCATGTGCACAAAATTTCTGTTACTTGTTTATAATCTGTCTTCCAAAGTAGAACAAACTGTTTTGTTTCTTTGTGTTCTCAGATCTCTGCTGTGAAATATTCTGGAATCAATTAGTATATTTGTAATAGTCATGACTGTTTTATCACGCATTTAATATTGTGATACCTTGGTTTAAGTGCCAATGCAAATATCTTCAGATTTGCTTTTATTTTTAATGATAATAAAATAAATAGTAAAACTAAATAAAATTCACCTGCTTGTGAAAAAAAATGTGTAAAGATTTCTGTTTGCTGATCTTGTTTTTTCATTTCCTATAACTTTGCTACTGTCCATCAGGTATTTTCTTTTTTTTAATTATTTTTAAAGCCTTTTATTTTTAATTTTAATTTTTATTACTTTTAATAAGAGATAACAATATGAGAGTTTCAAAACATGTTAGTAGCACATTTGCAATAGTTGAGACATTGCATATTGTCCTCACAAATGTTATACAGAGCACAGGGTGTAGACTTGACAAATTTCCTAATTGATATTGGTTTTTAAAAAAAAGGGAGAAGAAGAGAAGAAAAAGTTTTCTTCTCTTTGAACTAGGAGGAAGTAGTTGTATATATAGTCCAATGTTTCATAATTACAGTGGGTTACTAGTGAAAATGGCAATGTTGAAGGCTGTTGATTTAAGCCTCTTACAGCTCATCGTACTAATCTAGCTCTGTGTTTTATGTCTCGTAATTAAGCTTTCCTTTTGGTTGATCAAATGTAAGCTAAAGCAAGACATGTCTAATAAAACTTTCATCATTTGTACTTTCCAGGGTCAGATATCCTCAGGATTAAGTTTGGAACCATATGCAGTGCTTTGTAGAACTGTTGTCAGTGTCAGCTATCTGGACAAGTTACGGCCAGTGCTTGACCAGTTTGCTCTCTGTGAAAGCCTGAGAGAATGTTTTCTCCCCAAGTAACTCTCCCTAGGCACACTATACTTCACTTATCCCTTTCCTCTGAGGTCCCATAATCTCCTTGACCAGAAAATTTGGGACACCCTTGAGTTATAGGATGTTATAGAACAGGTTCTCTTATGTCCTGAGTCCTCCTTGCATCAGGAATTTTCAATGAAAATCCCAGTACGTTCTGCTGAAAGAGCCTAGCAACCAGAACATAGACAGAGGTTTACCTTAGGCAGAGGTTTGGCAGGTTTGCAGTGGAGTCCTCCAACAAAATCAAAATTAGGTAAGGATGGGCGAGGAAAATCCAAATCCCAGTAAGTTCGAATGAGCCACATATCTGCTTTCCCCACTATCTCAAATAGAGTAGTTGGTCTTCCTGAGGAGGAAAAAGAACCCTAAAGCTATTAGATGTGCAAAGACTGCCAGGTGAATGTAGATGTGCAGGTGTTTTTCTGAAAGATTTTTCAGTTATTCAGTAGAAGATCTTTAAAAATGCCTTGTGTTTGATCACAGCTATTGATCATATATATCTCACAAGGGTATAATATATATTTATAAATATAAATATATCAAATATTTGTCACTCATATTTACATGTAGATGCATGGAAACCATTCTATGAGATATTTGTGGGTGTAGTTTAGGATTGTAACTTCTCTCCGCACATTCATAACCATAAACAAATGTCCTAGTATGATAACTTGTATGCCCATACTTCAGTGTTATGTCTTTAGACATAAGGATAATGAAGGAAAGTGAATTCAGTTTACGTTCAGTTTCTACAGATTTTTTTTATCTAGGATAGAAGCTCTTCATATGTCAAGTATGAGGGATGCATCAAATAATATAAGAGAATAGTTTAATTGGCAAATGAAGAAATTAAGCTACATTAGGGGAATCAATTTCTTCAGTACTTATAAATAGAATCTATAAAATTTCTCATTTTACATGTAACTATAAATCAACACATACAGGGAAATTTAAATTATTGTTTTAATAGATGAAATAATATGTATGTTAAAGTGCTATAAATGTATGTAAATACCTAAGTCTGTCCTCATAGTTATGTATTATTAATGTATGTGTTCCCAAAAGTGCTCTGTACGTGTGATGGTCAGACATTTCTAATGAAAACAATAATGTTACCTGGGCCAAAATATTTTGAATCTGATAGAACATTTTATATCTCTGTTGCAACACTGCATTTTGAAAGACGAATTTCTCGTTATATTCTTTAAAATATACTATCAAAGGCACAGAAAAGTTACCAATTCCAAATGCCAAATGAAAACAGAACTTACCTAATACTTCACTGTAAAACTGATTCCAATCTGTCTCATTGAACATTTGAAACCAAAAGTCAAAATAAAGCACATACATCATATTTTTCACCCTCTCTGCAAATGTCATTTGATCGCTTAACTGTGATAGAGCAATAGGCACATAGGAAGGAGGAACTGGAAGTGCTCCACTGTATTTTTCATATCTGTAGCCAGGAAAGAGGCGGTGGGTGTACACAAAAGGGACGTTCAGAATCTCTGCAAGCAGCTCACTGCAGGGTATAATGGTATCTGCCAGAATGACATCAAACCTTGATCTTTGTAGTTTTGACATGAGTTCCTTGTTCAGGACTATATCTTTACATAGTGTTTTCATGAATTCACCTTGTTTCCGTGTAAGTTCTTGTGTTGCTGAATAAAACTTCCAAATTGGTTCTTTTGGTAGCTCATAAATCAATTTCTCAATTATTTCTACCAGGCTATGTGCCCAGTCACTTCCAGATACTGATGTAGGATAATCTTCAAATTTAATAGCAGATCCCTTCTCCACATCAAGAGACACAGCAGCTGAAGACCTCAAAACAGTCACTTCATGATCCTTTTGGGAAAGTGCATGCAGTATTGTTTTTAAATTGATCCAGTGACTGTATTCCATGGGCCACACCAGCACTTTTCCACAGCTCCCCAAACCAAAGTAACTATTCAGCTGAAGCAGCAGCAGAACAGCAGACAGTTTCATAGGCATCATGGCAAAAAGCAGCTTTGCCTTTCAAGTCCTATGCTAGCTATGTTTTCTGCTTGTGAAGTAAAAATTACCACATACTTAAAAAGCAACTTTTATTTGCCAAGTAAATATATAAAGAACATTTGGTACCTGGGTGTCAGATCAAAGAACAAAACTGGGAGAGCCTTATGTTTACGTGAAGATGTGTAAAAGCTTTTTCATTATTATAATTATTTTCTACAGTTACAAATTCTAACTGTACATCCGGTGGGCACCTGTCCTATGATTGAGTTTTTCAAGTAGTGTCAAGCTTAAAAGACAAAAAATAAAACAACAAAAACAGGAGCACAGGACATTGCTGCTTGACACAGAATTAGAAACAGTCATAAGATAGGTGAGTCAGCATGTTTTGTATACAAGCTGTTTATATATTAATAGTAAATTATAGACTTTGCCATTATTTTAGCAATTGATAATCTGCAGAATTGTAAATCTCTCCAGTGTAATCAAATTTAGAGGGAGTAATCCTCCAAGAAAGGAACTTTATATTGTAACCATCCCACATGCCTCAGACCTATCCTACCACTAAATTGCCTCTTCTCTCCAGAGTTTTGAGTATTTTATAAAAATGATATTATATAACATATAGTTCTCTGTGATTAGCCTCCATGCTTAAGTGTTTAAAGTATCATCCATCTAAGAGCATAGAGCATATATCAATACTATATTCCTTGTAGTTGCTAAATCTTATTTTATTGTGTATATGGCATATTTGTTGATTTTTTATTAAAAATAAAAAATTCTGGGCTGTAGCCATGTTCGATGAAGGTGGCAGTACTTGGTTGTGGTCTTCACTTAGACTCCACATAATGAAGAGAGGCCAAATGGTTAGAGATATGTTTCGTATGCCAGTTGAGCATTTTCATACCTTTAACACAAGTGTATCTGTTTTGGTTCTCAGCTAGTGAGTATTCCTTTGTGGTGTTTAGTTAGGATTCTGTGTACTCTGTGGTTATGTCTCTTGTCAGATGTACGATTTGCACATGCATTTAATTTTTCAGCATGTCTTTTGAGTTCTCTTGATGGATTCATTTTATGCAGAAAAATTTTAATTTGAGTGAAGTTCACTTTATCAATTTTAGTTTCTTGGCTTTTAATTTGTGGTACGTATATGTTTCAGTTACTTTTCTCTCATTGCTGGGACAAAATACCTAGCACCCCAAATTAAGGAAGGAAAGATTAATTCAGCTTGTATCAGTGGAGGTTTTAGTCTATACTGAGCTGGCTCCAAAGGCAGAGTGGCAGATGGCAGAGGGTAGTTATTCATAGCAGCAGACAACAGCAAAGTGCAAAGGAGGAGCAGTGGTTTATGGGGCTAGCAAATCTCTCTCCCTTCCTTATACTGTATTCAGTCTATCTGCCCCAGGGTGAGTGTAGCACTCACACCCATAATCCTAACATTGGATTTTGAAATAATCACAAGTTCTGGAAGCCTGTCCCAATGTCTGCATGAGGTTTGCAGGGGAACAACTAGATACAAACCATAACATTACAGAAGGAATGAATGAAAAATTTGAGTTTACATATATTTTCCCACTGGCTTCCTGTGACGTTTTTCCTTTTAATTATATTTTTGAGATAGTGTCTCATTCTAGCATCAAAGCTTTGGGTTCAATTCATTCTCCTGCCTCAGCGTCTTGAATAGCTTGGGCACAATTGTGAGCTACCACACCTAATTCTTGTAATTGTTATTTCAGGTCTTGAATTAATATTTTTATGTACCAGAGGTAAATGCTTTATTTTATAAACTTTTCCTGGGACTATTCAGTTTTCTCAGCAGAACCAGATAAAATACTCTTCCTCTCTAATTGATTGTTTTGTAATCCTTAGGAAAAAAATAATTAATGAAGTTATAATGATATGTGTAATACTTTATAGTCTTTTTTTCTATATGTTATCATACATACCTGCACAACACATTCTTGATCATTGCACATGTATTGTTAACTTTGAAACTAGAGTGTAAGTCTTCCATTTTGGTATTCTTTATCAACATTAATCAAAGAGATTATTCTGTGTAGAATTACATTTTTTGCTTTCTTTTGAAAAAAATCTGCTGCATACATGGTAAGTTTCTGGATTTTAAATGTTTTTTCATTAATCTGCCATTCGGGTTTCATGTCAGTATCATGCCGCTTTGGTTGGTATCGCACTGTAGTACATAATAGAACTAGATATTGTGTTTCCTCAAGCTTTGTGCTTTCCTCAGGATTTCTTTCATTATGAGGATCTTTTTGGATTCATGTGACATTTATTTCATTTTTCTTTATGTGAAGACTATCATGAATAGCCTGACAGATTTCATTAAGCTCTAGATGGCTTCCAGTAATAACCATTTTTCATTTGATATAACCTGTAATCATTTTGTGGTACATGAAGATTTCTTCTCAGGATACGGAAAACAATATTTGGTAATATGCACATTGAAAACAGCTGGATACGGTCTAAATACACTTATGCATAGCATCATTGAAAAGTATACATCGTAATTATGAAATTTGAAATTATCTTCTCTTACACAGAAGAGTGTGTATGCACTAAAAATATACAAAAAAGAGAGTGGGAAACTTTAAGCAAAAAGCAAATACCGAAGTTCAGCTTCTTGAGGTAATTGCCTCTCAGTCATTAAAGAGAAGAAAAAAATGCTCAAGAAAATAATATTTATTGGACATAGCTCACGTGCTAGAGAGAAACATGTATCATCTTGGATCACAGCTCTCCACAGGGATTTTTGCTTCTGGCACTGCTCACTCGTACTCCTGTTGCTTTTTGCCTCTGTTTTAGCCAAAAACTCGCCTTTCTGCTTCTGGCCGCACAGATACAAGAGTAGAAAGTGCAGCTTCAGTCACTAAGCTCCAGTTTAGACAGCACAGAGCGTCCCACGATGCTGAAGAATAAGAAGCACCTCAGTACATGTATTTATATATTTGGCTGGAATTGGGTCTTTGAATTTTGGAAGCCTAATGGTTTTTAGTTCTTTGTAGATTCTAGATAGAAGACCTTTGTCTGAATACTTGTTAGTTAAAATCTTTTTGAAATCTGTGGGTCGTCTTTTCACTCTGTTGGTGATTTCCTTTGACATGCAGAAACTTCTTAGCTGGAGGAGGTCCCATTTGTTGATGCTTTCAACTGTTAAATGTGCAATTTGATTTCTGTCCATGAACTTTTTGCCTACTCCGATGTCTTCAAGATTTCCTCCCACTTTCTCTTCCAGGAGATTTAATGTTTCACTTTTAATATTTAGATCTTTAATCCATTTTGACTTTATTTTCGTGCATTGTGATAGGCTAGGGTCAAGTTTTAGTTTTTGGCATGTAGAGAGCCAATTTTTCCAGCACCATTTGTTAAAGAGGCTATCTTTCTTCCAGTAAACGTGTTTGGCCCCTTTGTCAAAAATAAGGTGCCTGAGTGTGTTTGTATTTGCTTCTGCATCCTCTAGTCTATTCCATTGATCTTCAGGTCTATTCTTTTGCCAATATCATGCTGATTTTATTACTGTAGCTTTGTAGTATAACTTTAGGTCAGGAATTGTAATGCCTCCTGCTGTACCTTTATTGCCGAGAATTGTCTTTGCAATTCTGGGTCTTTTTTGGTTCCAAATAAATATTAGTAATGACTTCTGCATTTCTGTGAGGTATGTTGATGGTATTTGGATAGGAATTGCATTAAATCTGTACAACAATTTAGGGAGTATGGCCATCTTCACAATGTTGGTTCTTCCTATCCAGGAGCAGGGAATATCTTTCCACTTTCTGAGATTTTCTAAGATCTCCTTTTTCAGAGTACTATAGTTTTTGTTGAAAAGGTCTTTTACTTCCTTAGTTAGGTTGATTAAAAAATCTATGACTTTTAGGATCACAATCATCTTCAAACTTTTACCAAGAACTGTTTCAATTCTGGTTAAATACTTGCTGTCTCTGTCTCTGTCTCTGTCTCTTTCTCTGTCTTCTGTCTATCTCTTTTTCTTTCTCTATCTATGAGAGAGGTGGACAGAGAGAAGGACGGAGGGAGAGAGGGAGGAGAGGGAGAGAGGGAGGAAGGGGAGGGAGGGAGGGAGGGAGGGAGAGAGAGAGAGAGAGAGAGAGAGAGAGAGAGAGAGAGAGAAATTGTATCCTCTATAGCCTAACTGTCACCTAGTAAGCAAATGATTTTAAGGTACTCACCAGATCTCAGCATTACCTTCCTCAAAATTTTACCTGCAATCTCTTTATCTGTTATTCTTTTAATAAAATGCTGTTTTTGGAGTAGAAGGCACAAAATGCACAAAATCTGGGAATTTTCTCTATGTACATTTATCTTCCAGCAATTCCTTAAAGCCACCAATATTGTTCTCACTTTACACATATAAACAAACAATCTTTTTCCTGCATTGACATTCATCAAAGAGGTACCACAATACATGCTTTCATATAGTTTGTGACTGTAGCTTAAATATTCCTGCCAGAGGAGCATTTCTGCATCAGTTGAGATGATCATATGGTTCTTGGGTTTGGCTCCATTGATATAGTGTATTGTACTTAGAGATTTGCATATGTTGAACCATCCTTGCATTCCTGGGATGAATCCTACCAGATAATGATGTATAATCTTAATGATTTGTTGAATTCTACTTGCTATGATTTTATTGAGAATTTTGCATCTATGTTCATGAGAGATATTGGCCTATAGTTTTCTTTTTCAGTTGCATTCTCTGGTTTGGGTTGATATAATACTTGCCATGTTATTTACCTGCTGTTGTATAACTTTTTTTCCTGTGTTTAATTGTTTTCCCTGTTAGGTGCATTCTTTCTGTTCTCATTCATGGAGTTAGGTCATTTTTATGCCTCTCTGTACTTTTTTTTTACTAGTCTGCGTAGGGTTGGCTTTGTCACCATGAAATAAGTCAATATATCTCAATTATAACCATTAATGTAAATGAACTCAGTTCACCAACTAAAAGAAAGTGACTGGAAGAGTAGAACAGGAAGCAAAATTCAACAATATGTTGCATAAAAGGAACACACTTATTTGATAAATTCATAGGCTGAAAGTCAAAGGATGGAAAGCAATACTACATGTGACAGCCACTTAGAGAAAAGCAGGGGTAGTGTCTTAGTTACTTTTCTCTTGTTGCTGGGACAAATATCCCACATCCAAAATGAAGGAAGGAAAGGTTTATTTAGCTCACAGTTACTGGAGGTTTCAGTCCATACTTGGGCTGAATCCAAGGCAGAGAGGCACATGGCGGAAAGAAGAAATTCATGCCAGCAGAACAGCGACAATGGTGAAAGAAGGAATGGAATAACCAGGGGAGCCGAGAGCAACAGCGCGAGTCTTTCTCTCTGTCTCTCTTTAAATGACATCAGGCTCTCTGCCTTAGCCTATCTGCCTTAGGCCACACCTATAATTCCCAGAAGTACTCAGACCCATAATCTCACCAGTACTAAAACATATAATTCCAGTGGATCATGAGTCAAGTCTCAAACTCTAGAAGTCCCCGCCCATGATTGCATGAGACTTTGGAAGGACAACTAGACATAAACCATAACAGGTAGCAATCCTGTTCCAGACAGTACCAACTTCAAACCAAGAATGATCAAATGGAATAAAGAAGGCCACCACATAGCTAAGAGAAAAATACAAGAGGAAGAGGTAAACAGTCATAAATATGTACACACCAAATACGGGAACACCCACTTATATAAGATTAATAGAACTAAAATGTCTAATATCTAGGGCAACAAAACTAACAGGACAAATTAACAACCCCATATCCTGAAAATATAGGTCAAACAGACAAAATTAGCAAAAATGTAGCAGAACTGAACCAGAACTTGGAACAAATGGACTGAGTTGACACCTCTAGAGTGTTCCACCCAACCACATCTGAATGTATATTTTTTTCAGCTGCACAGGGAACATTTCTTTTAAGATAGACTACATAATAGTCCATACATCATACTTAAGTATATTCAAGAAAGCAGAAATTATCCCATGCATATTGTCTAATCATAGTGAAATAAATCTGAAAATAAATGACAAAAGAAACCACAAAATCTCATGAAAATATGAAAATTAAACGACACCTGCCTCAGCAAACAATGGATGACAGATGAAATTAAACAATAAATATAATTCAATGAAAAAATTCAATCACAACGTATTGGATTTTGTGAAGTAAAATGAAAGCAGTTGTTAGAGGCAAATATATATTGGTGAACTCACACGTTGGAAAAACAGAATGGCAACAAATAGATAACCTAATGCTGCACGTGAAACATCTAGTAAAAGAAGAACAAACCAAAGCAAAATCCCAAAGACAGGAGGCAATTATAAAGATGAGAGCAGAAATTTATTCAATCGAGACAAGGAAAATAATACAAAGAATTAATGAATCAAAAACCTAGTTCTTTGAAAGATTAAATAAAATTGATAAGCCTATAGCTAACCTCATCAGAAAGAGTAAAGAGCCGGACGTGGTGGCTCACACCTGTAATCCCAGCACTCGGGAGGCTGAGGCAGGAGGATCGGTGTGAGTTCGAGACCAGCTTGGGCTACAAAAGTGAGCTCAAGGCTAGCCTGAACTGCATAGCGAGACCCTGTCTCAAAAAGACAAAAAAAAAAAAAAAAAAAAAAAAAAAAAAAAAAAAAAAAAAAAAAAAAAAAAAAAAAAAAAAAAAAAAAAAAAAAAAAAAAAAAAAAAAAGAAAAGAAAAAAAAGAAAAGAGTAAAGAAAAAACTCAAATTCAAGCAAGCAATAAGGTATGAAACGTGTGAAATCACTACAGACCCAGGGGAGTGAGAAGATCATTAATAGCTACTTTGACAACCTTTTCTGTCACAGAATTGAAGATACCAATGAAATGGAGAGATTCCTAGAAAGGTACAATTTACTAAAACTAAATCCAGAAGATATAGGAACTCTCAAAACCCCAATAACAGCCAATGAAATACAAAATGCAATAAAACAGCATACTGACAAAGAAAAGTCCAGGTCTTGATGGATTCACCACTGAATTCTACAAGAAGTTTACAGAAGATATAATCTCTATACTGCTCATATTCTTCAATGAAATTGAAAGGGAAGTAATCCTCCTAAAACCATTCCTGGAGGCAAGCATTATATTGATACCAAAACCAGAGAGAGATACAACTGCAAAAGAGAACTACATGCCAATCTCTCTCATGAACATAGATGCAAAAATCCTCAATAAAATCATAGTAAATAAAATTCAACAAATTATTACAAAGATTATACATCATGATCTGGTAGGATTCATCCCAGGAATGTACGAATGGTTCAACATATGCAAATATATAAATGTAATATGCTATATCTATAGATCCAAATCTCCAAAACCACACGATGATCTCAATTGATTCAGAAAAGGCTTTTGACAAGGTCTAACACTCATTCATGTTCAAAGTCCTCCAGAAAGTTGTGATACATGGCCTGTACCTCAATCTGATGAAAAACATCTGTCACAATCCAATGGCTAATATAATTCTAAATGGGGAAAAGCTGAAGTCTTTTACTCTCAAATCACTATAAAATTTAACAAATTCGTTGCATGTATGTCTATCCAAATAAGTAGTAGAGTGCTTGCCTGCCATATGGCACTTTAGCTCAACTTTGGTGGAATTTACAAGGGCAGATATTTTCCTTCTCTATTGTCATGTTTTTGATTCTTGACCCTTGATAAAATACCAGAGTGTTATCTTCTTCAGAGGTCTTGACAAAGTTTTTCCACTCCTATGAATAAAATTTTCTCTATCACAGAAAATGATAGAAAAAAAAAACCCCATGGTCAAAATGTGTGGCATAAAAGCTAATGGGAAATTAGCTAAGAAGAGAAGCTTAGTGATACTATTGCTCTACAACATATGTATTTTAGTTTATCATCACTATGTTTCTAAATATTAAATGTTTTAGAATTAACATGGAACTGATATTTTCCATCAGTCATTGATATTTTAATAAATTCCCTCAGAATGTGATTAAAATAGTTATATTTTTTTGACACAGATATTTAAAAACCTAAGCATATACAAAAATTGTAGCAGGTCAATGGTATGGTATTTTTCCTTGTCTAATTTTCTCTTAAATTACCCTTTTTTGCTTTCTTTTAAAGGAAGCATTTCTTGAGAGAGAGTACAGCAATAACTGAAATTTCATTAGAAGAAGTACACATCTAGAAAACCAGAATAACAAGCATTCCAAGCATGGTTTTAGTGTTACATGTTGTTACTCTGAGTGTCGAAATCCTACTGGAGATTCTTAGGACCATTTTCTAATTTAGTCTGCGCACATAAGTGTATGTTTTTTCCCATGCAAAGTTTCCTAACTTTTCTGCTTGCTGTCTTTTCATTGTTTAATCCTGAAGTTCTTGATTTTCATTCAGCTGTTGTATGCCTTTCCCTTTTTATTTCTTTTGTGTTCTTACAAAAGGAAGGTGATATAATATTTACACACATAGGTCTGGTTTATTTCACTTATGAGTATATCTTCAAGATACGTCCAATTATATATGAAGTCTTCTAATTTATCGTTCTTTTTAGCTGAATAATGTTCCATTGTGTAAATACCCCACCTCTTTTTCAACCACTCTTGAGATAATGGTATTTCATTTCCATGATTTGGTTATCTCAAGTTGTGCTGCTATGAACATAGGTGGGGAAACACCATTATGATATGTTTTCACTTTTTCTGGGAAAATTCCTAGTAGCAGGATATTTGGATGGACTTGCATTTCCAGTCCTAATTTTTTAAGGAGTCTCTACACTGCTTTCCATAATGGTTATACCACTCTGCATTCCCACCCGCAGTGGTGATGTGTTTCTTTTTCCCCACAGCTCAGCCAACATTTGTTGTTGCTTGGTTTCTTCATGAAAGCCATTTATTCTGGAATGCTGTGATATCTAAATGTTGTTTCAATTTGTATTTCATGGATGGCTAGTGATATGAAGAATTATTTCATGTAGTTTGGGCTTGTCATCTTTCTTTCTCTGAGAAGTGTGTGCTCAGTTTGGTTGCCCATTTCTGGATTTAGTCTTTGAATTTTGGGGCCCTAATGGTTTTTAGTTCTTCATAAATTTTATATAGAAGACCTTTGTCCAAATATATATTAGTTAAAATCTTTTCAACCATTTACTTCAGAGAGAGTATAACAGTAACTGAGTTTACATTAGAAGCAGTACACATCTAAAAGACCAGAATGACAGGCATTCCAAGCACATTTTTAGCATTGTACATTAGTATCATGAATGTGAAACATCTTTAGACGGTTCTTAGGACCAATATATGATTCATCCTGTGTACATAAATGCATGATTTTGTTCCTGCTATGTTTCCTCTCTTTTCTCCTCCCAGTCACTTCATTGTTTAATCCATAAGTCTTTGATGGCCATTCAGCTATGTTATGCCTCTCCATTTTTATTTCTTCTTTAGAGTTTTTACACTAGGGAGAATATATGATATTTACACATGTAGGTCTGGTTTATTTCACTTATGAGTATATGTTCAATGTACATCCAATTATATATGAAGTTTTCCAGTATATCGTTCTTTATAGCTGAATAGTATTTCATTGCATAAAAACACCACATCTTTTTCAACCATTCTTCAAAAGATGGGCATTTTGGTTATTTCCAAGATTTGACTATCACAAATTGGGCTGCTATAAACATAGGTGCACAGATAGCACTATGGTATGATGTCTTCAGTTCTTCTGGGAAAATTTCCAGTAGAAGGATACCTGAATTGAATGGGATTTCCAGTTCTGTTTTTTTAAGGATCGTCCACACTGCTTTGCATAATGGTTGCACCAATCTGCATTCCCACCAGCAGTGGAGAAGGGTTCCTTTTTCCCCACAGCCTCTCTCACATTTGTTGTTGGTTGATTTCTTTATGATAGCCATTCTTTTTAAGGTGAGATGATAGCTAAGTGTTGTTTTAATTTGCATTTCACAGATGGCTAGCGATGTGGAGTATTTCTTCATGTACTTATAGGCTTGCTGAATTTCCTTCTCTGAGAAGCGTGTGTTCATCTCAGATGCCCATTTCTGAATTGGATCTTTAAATTTTGGAAGCAGAATGGTTTTTAGTTCTTTATAAATTTTAGATAGAAGACCTTTGCCTGAATACTTATTAGTTAAAATATTTTCAAAAATTGTGGGTTGTCTTTTCACTCTGTTGGTAATTTCTTTTGACATAAAAAAAACTTAGTTGGTGGAGGTATCATTTGTTGATGCTCTCAAGTGTTAAATGTGCAATTTAATTTCTGTCAATGCACTTTTTGTCTACTCCGATGTCTTCAAGATTTCCTCCCACTTTCTCTTCCAGGAGATTTAATGTTTCTCTTTTAATATTTAGATCTTTAATCCATTTTGACTTTAGTGCATGGTGATAGACCTGGGTTAAGTGTTAGTTTTTGGCATGTAGAGAGCCAGTTTTTCTAACGCCATTTGTTAAAGAGGATATCTTTCTTCCAGTAATCATGTTTGGCCCCTTTGTCAAAGATAACGTGGTTGAGTGTATTTGTATTTGCTTCTGCATCTTGTAATTTCTTTCATTGATCCTCAGATCTATTTTTTGGCAATACCATGCTGATTTTATTACTGTAGCTCCGTAGTATAACTTTAGATCAGGAATTGTAATGCTTCCTGCCTTACCTTTGTTGTCCAGAATTGTCTTTGCAATTCTGGCTCTTTTATGGTTCCAAATAAATTTTAGGAATGATTTGTACAGGTCTGTAAGGTATGTCGATGGTATTTTGATCAGAATTGCATTAAATCTGTATAACAAATTAGGGAGTATGGCCATCTTCACAATGTTGGTTCTTCCTATCCAGGAGCAGGGAATACCTTTCCATTTTCTGAAATCTTTTAGGATCATTTTTTTTTAAGAGTACTGTAGTTTTCATTGAGAAGATCTTTTACTTCCTTACCTAAGTTAATTCCTAAGTATTTCATTTTCCTCGGTGCTATCATAAAAGGTACTGTTTTTCTAATGTCTTTCTCAGTGTGTTTGTTATCTGTGTAGAGGAATATTATTGAATTTTGTATGTTGACTTTGTAACCTACTATGCTACTGAATTTGTGTATTAGTTCTAGCAGCTTTTTGGTAGAGTTTTTGGGGTCTTCCAAGTAGATTATCATGTCATCTGCAAATAGTGATAGATTTACTTCTTCTTTACCTGTTCTTATTGCTTTTATTTCTCTTTCTTTTCTAATGACTGTAGTTAATGATTCCAGACCTATATTGAATAGGAATACTCTGGTTTCTCTTCAGATCGTATAAATCTTTCACTTTTTACTATATTGAATAGGAGTGGTGATAGAGGACATCCTTGTCTTATACCTGATTTGAGACTAAAAGACTGCAGTGTTTCCCTATTTAGAATTACTTTGGTTGTGTGATTATCATAGATGGCTTTTATCAAGTTGAGGTAAACACACTCTATTCTGATTTTCTGTAGGACTTTGAACATGATTGAGTGTGGGACTCTGTCAAAGGACTTTTCTGCATCAATTGAGATGATCATGTGATTTTTGGTTTTGGCTCTATTGATATAGTGTATTGCATTTATAGGTTTGCATGTATTGAACCATCCTTCCATCCCTGGGATGAAACCTACCCGGTCATGGTGTATAATCATTGCACTGTGGTCAGATAATATGCATGGCATAATTTGTTTTCTTGCATATACTTAAGCATGACCTATATACTAACATGTGGTCTATTTTAGAAAATGTCCCATGTACAGGTGAAAAAGTGTATATTCAGAAGTGGTTGTGTGGAACACTCTGTGTATGTCCACTAATTTCAGTTGTTCCAGTTCTCGTTCAGTTCTACTTCTTTTCTAATGTTTTTTATCTTCTTCACCTATCTTTCTCAGATAAGGAAGTGTTAAAGTGTCCTGTTAAGATCGTGGTATTGAATATTAGGTTTTTTCATGTCCAATAAGGTTTGCTTTATTTATTTATTTATTTATTTATTTATTTATTTATTTATTTATTTATTTATTTATTATTTAATTTTAACAATGGTTATATTACATATTTTCATCATCAGATCAATTTAGATTAATAGATAGCTGGACTGAACGGAACTTCCAATTCTGATTTTGTAAGGGTCCTCCACACTGCTTTCCATAATGGTTGCACCAATCTGCAATCCCACCAGCAGTGGAGAAGGGTTCGTTTTTCCCCACAGCCTCTCCAGCATTTCTTGCTGGTTGATTTCTTTATGATAGCCATTCTTTCTGGGGTGAGATGGTATCTAAGTGTTATTTTGATTTGCATTTCATGAATGGCTAGTGATGTAGAGCATTTTTTCATGTGTTTGTAGGCTTGCTGTATTTCTTTCTTTGAGAAGTGTGTGTTCATCTCAGATGCCCAATTCTGGATTGGGTCTTTGAATTTTGGAAGCCTAATGGTTTTTAGTTCTTTGTAGATTCTAGATAGAAGACCTTTGTCTGAATACTTGTTAGTTAAAATCTTTTTGAAATTTGTGGGTCATCTTTTCACTCTGTTGGTGATTTCCTTTGACATGCAGAAACTTCTTAGCTAGAGGAGGTCCCATTTGTTGATGCTTTCAACTGTTAAACATGCAATTTGATATCTGTCCATGAACTTTTCCCTGCTCCAATGTCTTCAAGATTTTCTCCCACTTTCTCTTCCAGGAGATTTAATGTTTCACTTGTAATATTTAGGTCTTTAATCCATTTCAACTTTGTTTTCATGCATGGTGATAGACTAGGGTCAAGTTTTAGTTTTCGACATGTAGAGAGCCAACTTTTTTCCAGCACCATTTGGTAAAGAGGCTATCTTTCTTCCAGTAAATGTATTTGGCCCCTTGTCAAAAATAACGTTGCTGAGTGTGTTTGTATTTGCTTCTGCATCTTCTAATCTATTCCATTGATCTTCCGGTTTATTCTTTTGCCAATACCATGCTGGTTATTTATTTATTTTTTTTTTTTACTGTAGCTTTGTAGTATAACTTTAGGTCTGGACTTATGATGCCTCCTGCGATACCTTTGTTGCCCAGGACTGTCTTTGCAATTCTGGGTCTTTTATGGTTCCAAATAAATTTTAGGAATGACTTCTCCAGATCTGTGAGGCATTTTGATGGTATTTGGGTAGGAATTGCAGTAAATCTGTACAACAATTTAAGGAGTACGACCATCTTCACAATGTTGGTTCTTCCTATCCGTGAGCAGGGAATATCTTTCCATTTTCTGAGATCTTCTAAGATCTTTTTTTTTCAGAATACTATTGTTTTCATTGAAAAGGTCTTTTAGTTCCTTAGTTAGATTGATTCCTAAGTATTTCATTTTCTTCGGTGCTATTATAAAAGGTACTATTTCTCTAATTTGTCTCTCACTGTGTTTGTTATCTATGTAGAGGAATGCTATTGACTTTTGTGTGTTGACTTTGTAACCTGCTATGCTACTGAATTTGTGTATGAATTCCAGTAGCTTTTTGGTGGAGTACTTTGGCTCTTCTAAGTAGATTATCCTGTCATCTGCAAATAGTGAAAGTTTTACTTCTTCTTTTCTTATTCTTATTCCTTTTATTTCTCTTTCTTGTCTAATGGCTGTAGCTAGTGACTCCAGAACTAAATTGAATAGAAGCGGCAATAGGGGACATCCTTGTCTTTTACCAGATTTGAGAGTAAACTTCAGTTTTTCCACATTTAGAATTATGCTAGCTGTTGGATTGCTGTAGATAGTTTTTATCAGATTGAGGTAGAGGCCCTCTATTCCAATTTTCTGTAGGACTTTGAACATGAATGAGTGTTGCAGTTTGTCACACGTCTTTTTGGCATCAATTGAGTCGGTCATGTGATTTTTGGTCTTGGCTCTATTGATATAGTGTATTACCTTTACAGATTTGCATATATTGAACCATCCTTGCATCCCTGGAATGAATTCTACCTGGTCATAATGTATAATCTTCTTGATGATTTGTTGTATTCTAATGGTTAGGATTTTATTGAGAATTTTTGCATCTACGTTCATGAGAGAAATTGGTCTGTAGTTTTCTTTTTTAGTTACATCTCTTTCTGGTTTTGGTATCAGTGTGATACTTGCCTCTAGGAATGATTTTGGAAGGATTGCCTCTTTTTCAATCTCATTGAAGAGTTTGAGGAGTATTGGGGTTATGTCTTCTCTAAATTTCTTGTAGAATTCAGAGGTGAATCCATCAGGTCCCGGACTTTTCTTTGTCGGTAGGCTTTTTATTACATTTTGCATTTCATTGGCTGTTATTGGGTTATTGAGAGTTCTAATATCTTCTTGATTCAGTTTTGGTAATTTATCCTTTTCTAGGAATATGTCCATTTCATCTGTGACTTCAATTTTGTGAGAGTAAAGATTCTCAAAGTAACTATTTATGATCCTTTGTGTCTCTGCTGGGTCTGTACCGGGTTCATTCGTATTGGTTGAATTTGAGTCCTGTTTGTAACGAGATTAGATAGAGGCTTATCAATCTTATTTAATCTTTCAAAGAACCAGCTTTTGGATTCATTAATTCTTTGTATTGTTTTCTTTGTCTCAATTGAATTGATTTCTGCTCTAATCTTTATAATTTCCTCCCGCCTTCGGGCTTTGGATTTCGTTTGTTCCTCCGCTTCTAGTCAGTTTAAGTTTTGTGTAAGATTGTTTATTTGTTCCCGTTCTATTTTCTTAATGTGTGAGTTCAGAGCTATGAATTTCCCTCTGAGAACTGCTTTCATTGCATCCCACAAATTCCGGTAGGTTGTGTTTGAATTTTCATTAAATTGCAGACACTGTTTTATTTCTTCTTTAATTTCATCTGTGACCCATTGGTTGTTGAGAAGAGTGCTGTTTAGTTTCCATGTAGTCCTGAAATTCGTATGGTTTTTTTGTCATTTATTTCCAATTTGCTTGCACTGTGGTCAGATAATATGCATGGGATAATTTCCGTTTTCTTGCATCTACTTAAGCATGATCTATGGACTAATATATGATCTATTTTAGAAAATGTCCCATGTGCAGCTGAGAAGAATGTGTATTTTGAGGTGGTTGGATGGAACACTCTGTATATGTCCACTAAGTCCAGTTGTTTCAAGTTCTGATTTAGTCCTGCCACTTCTTTGCTGATTTTTTGTGTGCTTGACCTATCTTTTTCGGATAAGGGAGTGTTGAGGTCTCCTGTTAAGATTGTAGTATTGGATATGAGATTTTTCAGGTCCATTAAGGCTTGTTTTATATAGCTTGCTGCTCCCATGTTGGGTGCATACATATTTATGAGTGTTACCTCTTCATCATGAATTTTTCCCCTAACCAGTATGTAGTGGCCTTCTTTATTTCGTTGGATCAGTGTTGGTTTGAAGTTTAGACTGTCTGCAAACAGGATTGCCACCCCTGCTTTTTTTGAAGTGCTGGAGCATGTAGTATTGTTTTCCAACCTTTAACTTTAAGCCTATGAGTTTCTTTATGGGTTAAGTGTATTTCTTTTATACAGCATATTGCTGGGCTCTGTTTCCTTATCCATTCTGCAAGTCTACTTCTTTTAATTAGAGAATTGAGTCCATTTACATTGATGGTTACAATTGAAATGTATTGACTTATGGTTGACATCACTCTTATTTGCTACTGTTTACCACTTTTTCCTCCTATGTTTAGTTGGTTACTCTATTTGGTGGGATCTTTCTGTTCTCATTTATTGAATTTGGGTCATTTTGAGCCCTCTCTAAAATACTTGTTAGAATATTGTGTAGTGTTGGCTTTGGCGTCATGACATTCTTTAGTTGTTCCTTGTTATGGAAATATTTCACTTCTACCTCATACTTGAAGGAGAGTTTTGCTGGATATAGTAGTCTGGGCTGAAATTTGTTTTCATGGAGGACTTGAAACACTCTGCTCCATGCTCTTCTTGACTTCATGGTTTGTGAGGAGAACTCCGCTGTTATTCTGATGGGTTTTCCTTTAAATGTGATCTGTTTCTTTTCTCTAGCAGCTTTTGGTATATTATTCTTCGGCTGGATTTCTGATATTTTGATTATTATATGTCTTGGTGTGTTTTTAGTCGGGTTGATGTTATTTGGAGTTCTATATGCTTCAGTTACCTGAATGTCCAATTGTTTTCTCATATTTGGGAAGTTTTCTGCTATTACTTCTGCCCATGTTCTTTTTATATCATTTGTATTGACTCCTTCTTTCTCATTGATTTCTATTAATCTCACGTTGTTCACTTTTGCATGATCTTGCAGATGTTGAATTATTTTTTTCCTGCATTCTGGTTGTTTTTAAAAGATCCTTTCTTGCTCTTTCACCGGCTACAACTGTGTCTTCAATATCTGAGACTATCTTCACTTTCGTTCATATGGCTCTGACAACTTGTGGTAGAGATTTTTTTTTTCTTGTATATCTCTTTGAAACTGTTTCGTGCGATCTATGTCTTTCCTATATTGCTCCATCAGGGAGTCCATCATTTTTCTATTCTCCTCTAATTTTTTATCGATGTCTTCTTTAATAGTATTGTAGTCTGTCATTATGGTTATCCTTTCTCTCTCTAATTCAGAGATTATTTCTGTTCTGTTCTCTTCTCTATCTTTCTGTAGTTGTTCCCCTACTTGGGGTGCTATTGATTTAGACATGTCTTTGTTAACTTTAGATATTATTTCTGCTGTGATTTCCTCTATACATTTCTCCAGTCATTTTTCTACTTCATGTATTTCTTTTTTTACTTCAGATGTTATCTCTGATCTCAGTTGCTCTATAAGTTTCTATACTTGTCTGTCTGCCTCAGATGCTACCAATTCAGAGGTTTCATCTGCATGATTCCCATTTTCTTCCATGGTAGTGTCTCCTGTATTTGATTTGGGTGGACTCGGGGCCTGAGATTGTATCCTTCTCCTTGTTGTTATCATTTTGTATGGAACCGATCTCTGCACTTTGGTGGCATTATGCTGTTAGCCTCCATGGGCATTTGGTCTGGAACCCCCAAGTTGGCTCCCCTATAGAACTTCCTGGCTTCGTGTCAGAGCTTTGGCTGCTGCCTGCTGTTAAACCCCTTGGGTCTGGTCTGTAGGTAGAGGTGGAGCTGTGGAATTGAGGAGTCCTGGTAGGCTCATGGAGCAGATGGGTTGCCAGAGGAGATGTATGATGGCTTTGGTACTGGAGCTTGGGCAGGAGGAGTTGAAAAAAAAAAATGGGAAAAGGGAAGGGGATGGCAGGCCACGGGTCCTGACCCAGCGCCTCGGGACCGGCACAGGAAGTGAGGTGTGGGACCGCAGATGAGAGGCAGTGGGGCCTAGGGTCCTCGTTGCTCTATACATTTCTGCACTTGTCTGTCTACCTCAGATGCTACCGATTCAGAGTTTTCGCCTACATGGTTTCCATTTTCTTCCATGTTAATGTCTCCTGTATTTGTTTTGGGTGGACTTGAGTCCTGAGATTGGATCGTACTCCTTGTCTTTATCATTTTTTATAGCAGTGATCTCTGCACTTTGATGGACTTATGTAGTGAAAACCTATAGAAATTTGGATCTGGATCCACCAAGCTTGTTCCCCTACAGACATGCCTGGGTGCGAGTCGGAGCTCAGACAGCTGGCTTCCAGGAGGCCCCGTGGGTCAGGAGGGTGATTAGCAGTGTGGGGACTGTTGGTGGTCTTGTGGGGCCAGTGGGTGGAGTCAGGGTTTTGGCCATTATCGAGTCAGGGGATGAATGCTGACTGAGAGAGTTCTTACGTGGCTGTCGTGAGGCCTGGTCAGGAAGGTGGGTTGAATTGGAGCTTGGTCTGTTGGTGTGTCAGGGTATGGACATGGGCTGAGGCTGCTGCACTCCTTTTTTGGGGTGGTGGGCAGAGTCCAAGGTGGAACCAGCTGACTGTCGTGTTGCTGGATCAAGATGGAGGGTGGGCAGGTCCTACCTACAATTTTGGTTGAACTTTCCTGAGTCTGCTCAGTGTGACTGTTTCTCTATTCAGCCATGTTTTTCTCTACTTAAATTATTTATTTAGCAGCATATTATGTGATGTGTCTTCATTTCCCTGATTTCAATGGTTTCTTTTGCTATTGATATTGAATTACATTGAACAGTGATCTGATGGCAGATATGGGATAATTTTGATTCTTTTCGAGTTGTTGAAGCATTCCTCATTGGATAGTGTGTCAAGTATTTAGGAGAAACTTTTTTGTGTGCGCAGGGTCTTGCTATGCAGTGCAGACTCATAGTGATCCTCTTCTTTTCTGCCTCTCTAGTGCTGGGATTACAGGTGTGTTCCACCATGCCTAGACTCCATTGCTGGCTCAGAGCAAAAGGGGGCCAGCTGGCATGGCATGCTGTGCCAGGATAGCACCCTGGCCCTGGCCTTTGGCTAAACAAGCCCTTAGTCTGCTGAACTGCTTCACTGTCCCTAGGTATAGTGGTTGATACATTGTGTCAACTTGTCTGGATGCCTCGTGGTTGACACGTTTATCAATTTGGCTGCATTGCCTGGCTGTTGCACACTGTGAGCTATGAGGGCCCTGCCCAAGAATAACTCAGCTTGGACTTTATCTCCTGGCTTCCTGTACAGAATTGTTAGCCTCCAGACCTGATTCTTCAGGTTTCTGTAGCAGACTCTTCTGTCTTCCATTGCAGACACAAGGGTTGATAATTAGAGACCATTAGAAACTGGTAGAAACTGATAAAGACCAGTGGAGGCCATTAGGGATGCAACACTGCAGTGAGTATAAAATATAAAAGCCTTGGGACTGAATCCTTCAGTTGGCAGTGTGCAGATGCTCTCAGAACACTTCCCCATCTGACTGGGACTGGCACAACTTGTGTTATATCTGTTCCTTGTATTATATCTATTCCTTTGGTAAAACCCTGACTAGAACAGAATATGGTACCAGGAGTGGGGCTAGAGAAACAGAATATAGTAATGGCACTTTTTAATGGCTTTAAGTGTTCCTGGAATTGGCTACGAGATTTGATGAGACCTCAAGACACCACAGTCTCTTCTGATATTAAGGGGCATATTGATACTCCTTGGCATGAGGTTTTTAAAGTAACATGCCATATAGATTCATTCAATTGCCCTAATCCACCACTTGTGAGATCTCAGGAATTTAGAGATTCCATGCAGAAAAATTTTGAATCTCTTTGACAAAGTAAGGAATATAGTGATGCTGGCTGGTTTGTGTTAATCTCATTGGACAAACTTTTGAACGAAAATAAGGAGCTTGAAGACACCATTTCCCACCTCCAGACTCAGATAAAACACTTAAAGTTTTCTAAGTGTTTCCAACGGATAATCTCCTTCCTTTTACCCACAAGGCTGAGGTTGCAGAGATGCAAATGCAGTCCCTCATAATTTGACTGGCTGAACTGCAATGTAAATTAAATGCTGAGCCTCGAAGGATATTTGAAACAAAGGTGAGGGCACTGATTGGAAAAGAATGGGGTCCCATGAATTGGAAAGGAGATGTGTTGGAGGATCCTGAGGAGGCTGAGAATGCTAAGTTTTTAGATGCTAATGAGAATATTTTGCCTGGGGAAGAGATTTCACCATCCACTGTGGCAGAGGGATCACTGCCTTTACCCTCTGCCATGTTGGTGTCTCCTAATATATCTGGAGAAACCAATCCTGAATAGAATGAACAGAATACTGGTGGCACTCCTCTGGACCCACCCTCACCACCCTTTTTTGCCTCTAGACCCTTAACCAGGCTTCAATCACAGAAGTCACCTAAAGTTGAAGTACATAAGATGATTCATGAGAAGATTAATTATTCTCCCACAGACCTTCTTCACTTTTCTAACTCTTATAAGCAGAGGCCTAATGAGCAAGGATGGCAATGGATTTTATGACTGTAGGATAATGGTAGAAACAACATATATTTGGATCAAGATGAGTTTGTTGATACGGGCCCACTAAGTAGGGACTGTGAATTTAATGTTGTGGCTCATGGAGTAAAGAAAGGTGTTAATAGTCTCTTTGTCTGGCTGGCAGAAGTGTGGCTCAAAAGATGTCCCACAGTGAATAAGTGAGAGATACCTGATATTCCATGGCTTACTGTAAATGAAGGGATCCAGAGGCTTAGGGAAATGGGAATGCTGGAGTGGAACTGACATGTTAAACCTAATCCTCCACATTTAGAAGATCCTGAAAACATGTCCTTCACTAACACCTTGAGAAACAGATTTGTGAGGGGAGCACCAGCCTTGTCATTGCTCTTCTCTGTATGCCAGACCTTACGGTGGGGAGGGCAGTTACTCAATTAGGACATTTAAGGACCATGGGATTGACTGTATCCCAGAGTGGCAGAGGTCAATTGGCAGCACTTAGTCGCCATGGCCTGTAGAAGCAGAACAATGTTCAGAATAAGCTGACATGCATAGCCCTATGGCAGTGGCTGATTAGCCACGGTGTTCCCAAAAGTGAAATAGATGGGAAACTTACAAAATTTTTGCCAGATTTGTATAAATGAAAGAAATTAGGGACACAAGAACAGAGACCCAGGCAATCTGGCCCCTCAACCAGTTCCCAGACTTGAGCCAGTTTACAGACCCAGAATCCCTTGAATGATGGGGAGGCCAGGTCTCCTTGGGGAAGGATCCTAATGGCTCCAGAAATTGTACAGTCAGCCTTTCTCCTATCCTTCCCCAGAGGGATCTAAGGCCTTTTACCCAAGTGAATGTACATTGAGGAAAGGTCAACGATCATTTTGGAGACTACTGGAAAATGGTTCTGAACTATCACTGATTCTAGGGGATCCAAAACATCACAGTGTGCCTCCAGTAAAAGTAGGGGCCTATGAGAGTCAGGTGATCAATGGATTTTTAACAAAGGTCTGACTCACAGTGGGTCAAATACGTTCTTGAATCTATCCTGTAGTCATTTCCCCTGTTACAGAATGTATAATTGGAATAGATATACTTAGTACTTGGCAGAATCCTCACATTGGTTCCCTAATCTGTCATGTTAGAGCTATTATGGTTGAAAAAGCTAAATGGGAGCCATTATAGCTGCCCTTGCTTGGTAAAATAGTGAACCAAAAGCAGTATCGCATTCCTGGAGGGATGGCAGAGATTAGTGCTACCATCAAGGACCTGAAGGATGCAGGGGTGGTGGTTCCCACAACATCTCTATTTAATTCTCCTATTTGGCCTGTGCAGAAGACAGATGGGTCTTGGAGAATGACGGTAGATTACCATAAACTGAACCAGGTGGTGACTGCAATTGCAGCTGCAGTACCAGAAGTGGTTTCCTTGCTTGAGCAGATTAACATATCTCCTGGTAGTTGGTATGCAGCTGTTGATTTGGCAAATGTCTTCTTCTCCATACCTATCCATAAGGACCATCAGAAGCAATTTGCTTTCATTTGGCAAGGCCAGTAATATACCTTCACTGTCTTACCACAAAGGTATATTAACTCTGCAGCCCTGTGTCACAACTTAGTTTATAAGGACCTTAATCACTTTTCTCTTACTCAAAGCGTTATACTGGTCCATTACATTGATGATATTATGCTGATTGGACCTAGTGAGCAGGAAGTGGCAACTACCTTGGATTTGTTAGGACAGCATTTGAGAGCCAGGGGATGGGAGATAAATCTCACAAAAATTCAAGGTACTTCTACCTCAGGGAAGTTTCAAGTTCAGTGATGTGGAGCATGTAGAGATGTTCCTTCTAAGGTAAAAGAAGCTGTTGCACCTGGCTTCCCCCATGACCAAAAAGGTGGCATAGCACATAGTGGGCTTATTTAGAATTTGGAGGCAGCATATTCCTTACTTAGGTATCCTACTAAGATCTATTTACCGAGTGACTCAGAAAGCTGCTAATTTTGAGTGGAACCCAGAATAAGAAAAAGCCCTGCAACGGTCCAGGCTGCTGTTCAGGCTTCTCTGCCCTTAGGATAATATAATCCAACAGATCCAATGGTACTTGAAATATCAGTAGTAGATAAGGATGATGTTTTCAGTCTCTGGCAAGCCCTCATAGGTGAAGTGCAGCGGAGGCCTTTAGAATTTTGGAGCAAGGCCCTGCCATCTTCGGCAGATACCTACTCTCCCTTTAAGAAAAAATTCTTGGCCTGCTACTGGGCATTAGTGGAAACTGAATGCTTAACTATGCGACACCAGGTCACCATGAGACCTGAATTGCCTATCATGGCCTGGAGATTATCTTATCCATCAAGTCATAAGGTTGGACATGCTCAGCAACAGTCTATCATTAAATGGAAGTAGTACATTCATGACAGAGCCAAGGCAGGTCCAGAGGGTATAAGTAAATTACATGAGGATGTTGCCCAGATACCTATGGCTCCTATGGCTGCTGTTTTGCCCTCTCCCTCCCAGCATGAACTCACAGCATTGTGAGGTATACCATATAATCAGCTGTCAGAGGAAGAGAAGACTAGAGCCTGGTTTAGAGATGGCTCTGCATGCTATGCAGGCACCATCCGCAAGTGGATAGTTGCAGCATTACAGCTCCTTTCTGGGACATCACTAAAGGATAGTGCTGAAGGGAAATCATCACAGTGCACAGAGCTTTGGGCAGTGCACCTGGTAGTACATTTTGCCTGGAGAAAGAAATGGCCAGATGTGCGACTACTTGCTGACTCATGGGCCATAGCCAATGGTCTGGCTGCATGGTTAGGAATTTGGAAAGAGCATGAATGGAAAACTGGTGACAAGGATATCTGGGGAAGAGGTATATGGCTAGACCTCTCCATAGGAGCAAAGGATGTAAGTTATATTTGTTTCCCATGTGAATTCTCACAAAAAGGTGACATCAACGGAGGACACCTTTAATAATCAAGTGAATAAGATGACCCATTCTGTGGATAGTGGACAACCTCCTTCCTTGACCACCCTTGTTATTACCCAGTGGGCCCATGAACAGAGTGGCTATGGTGTCAGGGATGGCGATATGCATGGGCTCAGAAACATGGACTTCCACTCACCAAGGCTGATCTGGCTACAGCCACTGCTGAATACCCATTATGCCAGCTGCAGAGGCCAACACTGAGTTCCCGATATAGTATGATTCCCTGGGCTGTGGCACGTTGATTATATTGGATCACTTCTATCATGGAAGGGACTGTACTTTTTCCTTTCTGGCATAGACACATATTCTGGATATGGGTTTGCCTCCACTGCATGTAATGCTTCTGCCAAAACTACCATTCGTGGACTTACAGAATGCCTTATCCATCGCCATGGAATTCCACACAATATTGCTTTTGAGCAAGGAACATATCTTACAGCCAAAGAGGTGCAGCAATGGGCTCATACTCATGGAATTCACTAGTCTTACCATGTAACTCATCATTCAGAAGCAGCTGGATTGATAGAACGATGGAATGGCTTTTTGATGATGCAGTTACAATGCCAGTTATGTGGCAATAGTTTTCAGGCCTGGGGTAAGGTACTTCAACAGGTTGTATATGTTTTGAATCAACATCTTCTGTATGGTACTGTGTCTCCCATATCCAGGATTCATGGTTCCAGGAATAAAGTGGTGGGAGTAGGAATGGTACCACTCACCATTACCCCTAGTGATCCACTAGCAAAATTTTGCTTCCTGTTCCCACAATTTTATGCTCTTCTGAACTAGAAGTCCTAGCCCAGAGTGGGGAAGGCTTGTACCAGGAAGCACAGAAATGATACCATTGAGTTGGAAGCTAAGATTTCCCTCTGGTCACCTTGGAGCCATGCTTTTGAGGAAACAAACTAAAAAAGGAATCATAGTGTTGTCAGGGGTGATTGACCCAGACTGTGAAGGGGAAAGTGGATTACTACTCCACAATGGAGGAAAGGAAGAATATGCATGGAGGGTAAGAGATCCTTTGGGGCATCTCTGTTATTAAGGAGAATGAAAAGCTACAACAACCTAATACAGGCACAAGGATAATTGGTCCAGAGCCTTCAGGAATGAAGGTATGGGTCACTCCACCAGGGAAAGAATCAAGACCTGCTGAGGCACTTGCTGAGGGCCAAAGGAGTACAGAATGGGTGGTAGAAGAATGTAGTTCTAAATATCAGCTGCTACCCATGATTAGCTACGGAAAAGGGGATTATAATTGTACTATTTAACCTCTTTATATAGTTGTATTATAATATAATATGGATTGATTTGGCACCAGTTCTTAAGGATTAACCTATGTCAATGTTGAAAGTATGAGTGCCTTTCTGTTTATATGCAGGACAGTATAGTTATAACAATGTTTGGTGCAATTACACGCATATCTCCGTATTTGGAGACTGATTTAAAGAAATATGTCTAGTTGCCAAGTTGACAAGGGGTGGATCATAGTGGTCAATACATTGTGTCAACTTGGCTGGGTGCGAGGTGGTTGATACATTTATCAATTTGGTTGCATTGCCTGGCTGTGCCACACTGTGAGCCGTGAGGGCTCTGCCGCAGAATAACTCAGCTTGGACTTCATCTCTCTGGCTTCCAGCATAGACTTCTCAGCCTCCAGATTTGGATCCTTCAGATTTTCATAGCAGATTCTTCTGTCTTCTTGTTATAGTTTATGTCTAGTTGTCCCTGAAAAGCCTCATGCAATCATGGGGCAGAGACTTCTAGAGTTTGAGACTTCACTCATGTGTTTTTTTTTTTGTCTTTTTGAGACAGGGTCTCGCTATGCAGTTGAGGCTGGTCCTGAGCTCACTTATGTAGCCCAGGCTGGTCTCAAACTCACACCAATCCTCCTGCCTCAGCCTCCCGAGTGCTAGGATTACAGGCGTGCCACTCATGTGTTTTAATACTGATGGGATTATGGGTCTGAGTACTTCTGGGATTATGGGTGTAGCC
>PVJA010017532.1:0-41496 GCA_004027025.1 Myocastor coypus | reverse complement strand
GGGGAGCTGGGACTCAGAGAGGTGATCTATAGAGCCTAGCCACTCTGCCTTACTGGGTGTCCTATCTTTTAAAAGAAAAAAAAATTAAGGTTTATTGAAAGTTTTAACGTTTAATTATCTGACCAATCTTATATATCTATATCTATTAATCTAAACAGATATGATGATGAAAATATGTAATACAACCATTGTTAAATTTTTGTTCTTGTTTTGAAATTCTGAACTATAGGTACTCTTGCTTGTTACTCTTTGTTTCTATCTTTGCTATTTTTACTCTTAAAAATAAAATTTTAAGTATTAAAAGAAAGAAACGTCAAGTGAGTGTGACCATGTCTATCAACTAACCACAAAGTAGATCAGCAAAAAGTAGGATAACAGTGAGAGAGTGGGAAAATTACTGACATTTTATCTTCTTGCTTAAGTGATGCCTTGAGACCCAACTTAGCAGACTTACATTGTTCCTCAAGATTAAATGACAGAATAAGGAATAGCATCAGCCCCCCCCAACCAAAAAAAAAAGCTTTATTTATATTATGGCTGGCTCAGCCTGCCCTGGGAGTTGGGGTGGGGCTAGCACAGCATGTGGTGCCAGGGATCAAACCAAAGTCCCAGTGGTTGCCTAAGTTTGCCTAAGCAGGCGCTTTAGACCACTGAGCTATCTTGCTAGCCCTGCAGTCTTATCCTCATGGTCTTATTTGATGTTCATGTACATCACACTGGAAGAATCTTAACTCCAGTGTGAAAAGATGTGGCCCAAGTTACCATAAGACTCAGAAAAGAGATACTCGGATTCAAGATTGCAGACTTCAATTCCTGGGTACTTATTGATGGAAGCATTGAGCAGCCCAAAGTCTGGTTAGAAAGAGGGATGGACTTATGGGCTAAGACAGAAGAGACTTCATCCTAGTTGGAACGTACCTAGTTTATCTTAAGCTAATGTCAGAGTCAGGCACATTCCTGGAGCCAGAGCCTAGCGAGTTGTAAAGCTCCACATGCCACTCTCATAGTTTTGCCTATATATAGTATGCTGGAAAACTCTGCAGGAAAAGCCAGCCAAGGTTACTCTGGGACAACCAGGGCAGTTACAGTTCAAGATGGCCGTAATCCTTCAAGCTGAATCCATATAGACACTTCATTAGAAAGACAAAGAACAAGACACATGATGAAGGGCCAGCCAGACAGCTTAGCAGACTATAAAGTGCCTGTGTAGGCAGAATACGGTGGCCAGGGTTGGATCTCTAGCCTGCAGGGCCAGCCCCACCCCAGCGTGCCCTGAGAGGGCAATTGAGACTGGTTGTGGTGGTACATGCCTGTAATCCCAGCACTTGGAAGGCTGAAAGCAGGAGGATCACTATGAGTCAATCTGTGCATTGAGACCCTGTACCAAATACATAAAAAATAAAAGTTTTTTTTTTTAAATGGGGCCGGTGAGATAGCTCAGCAGTCTAAAGCACCTGCTTAGGCAAGCTTAGGCAACCACAGGGACCTTGGTTCGATCCCTGGCGCCACACACTCCGCTAGCCCCACCCCTATGGCAGGCTGAACCGTCCATAACACAAATAAAGTAAAAAAGAAAAAAAAAAGACACAGGATGAGGCACTATTTTATGGGGGTGGGGGGGGACAGGCTTAGAAGACAAATGATTTGGCTTTAATGACCACACTACAGATGATACAACAAAGCCTTGACCAGGGAAAAAGCCCTGCCCTGCCCGGCAACACGTCCGACACTCATGGCCACCCATCGCCAACATATTCACACCAAAGTACATGCATGCACGCACTCAAGACACCTCAGCAAGGCTGGCCTGACCTCCTCTTCCCCATGGTGCCATCCCAGAAATTCACTGCCTGGCACCTACGCTCTGCCTCACTCTCTTGGCAGTATGTGAGGCTGCTGGAAGGGAAAGTAGAATTGACAAGCTGCAGTTGGTCCTCCAGCCCCGCCTCAGCGGTGGCCTGGGAAGGGCCCACCTGCTTCTGGAACACGGGAGCTCAGCATTCCCAAAGTCAGTGGAGAGAAGTCTAGTCCCTTAGCTGGAGGGCAGCTACTGTGTTGGGTGGAGAGGCTGTGGGATGCAGCTGAGAGCAAGAGCACAGGGAGGGTCTGAGTGCACAGCCTGGGGGATGTTGCCCCTGCTCTGTGTCAGCGGGGCACAGCACGGCAAAAAACCTAGGATCATTTCTTTCTTTCCCATCATTAGATCCTCATTCTGGGGCCTGGCACCTAGTTGGCCCTCCATAAGTCGTGGTTCAGTGACCACTTGGCCACTCCTTTCTGCTTATGCAAACCTTTTATGTTGAATTTCATGCTGCTAGGATTGGCATTTTCTTTTTATAGATGAGAAACCAAACCACAGAGAGGCTGGGACAAAGTACAAGCTGGGATATTTAAGTTCTGTGTGCTAATTTTCCTCAATTTGACCTTTGCTTTCTCTTCTCTCTAAATTTCTTTGCCATCTCAACACACACACACACACACACACACACACACACACACACACACACACACACTGTGGTGCCCAGAGGTGTTGTGTTCGTCCGTTTTCTGATACCGTTACAAAACACCTGAGATAATGAACTTGCAAAAAGAAAAGGTTTATTTTGACTCACAGCTTCAGCAGGTCCAGCCCAAGGTTGGGTAAAACTTTCTCAGGTCACTGGTGGGCAGGGTGTCAGCAGCCGAAGGCAGGGGTCACACAGCAGACCAAACCATGCTCATCTTGGATGTTGAGCAAGGGAAGAAGGCACCAAGGGCTCGGAGTTCCCTCCCAGGCCACCTCTCAGGGTCCTAAGGACATCCTGCTAGGCCACGCCTCCCAACAGCACCCCTCCCCCAGGACTGAGCCTTTAAATACATGGACATTCAAGATCCAGGATGCACTTGGTATCTTACACTGAGCAGGTACCACTTCTCAGACAGAACAAGACTGAGTGTCCTCATCAAGAGACCAGGAGGACAGCAGGAAAAGCTATAACACAGACTCCCTTCAGTTTGCTAAGGGGACCTTAGTGGGACCTTAAAGTTGCCAACCTGGTTTTCTAGGGGGAACCAACCAGCCCTGAAGCAGAAGTCACACAGAAATAAGCCAATCAAATCAGCATGGTCCATCCTTCCAGCCCATTACTGACAGAAACAAACAGATTAGCCTGCCTCCTGCAAGACCTCCAACAAGACCCCATTCTGGAACTTTCTTTGGGGGTTTACCCCCAAAGAGGTAAACCTTTAGCTCCTTTTCTATATTTGAATCCAGAAACTCAGAATCCCAGAATCTCCTTGCACCCACCTTACGTACACGTGAAGAAATTCTGCCTGTGAATGGAGCAAACACCAAGACAATAAAACCTAGCATGGCTGTCCCTGGAGATCAACCGACCTCTGGCTTTTCAGTACTATAAGCCAGGGCCAGGGAGATAGCTCAGCAGCATAAGTATCTGCTTCGCAAGCACAAGGTCCCAAGTTTGAACCCCAGTACCACACACACACACACACACACACACACACACACACACACACACACACACACACACACAGAAACCAGTACCTTTCATTAGTTGAGTTGGATTCTCAGCAATTTGTAGCTGCTGAAAGGTCTCCTAACAAGCATAAAGTTTAGGTCATATCCCCCAGGTAACACAGTGATTTGTTGCTAACTGATGACCTCAAAGTCATATAGCCCCAAATGAAACTCCCAGAGGAAGCACAAGTACTAGGTAAGTGGGGGTGAGCTTAAGCACCTACAGGAGAGGGAACAGCTGGAGGGGAAAGGCCCTCCTCCACCAAGAGGAAGCTATTCCTGCCTTTCAGCCAGTCCTGGGGCACACACAGACTTTCCAGGGTAACCCGTTGGTCCCACTCCTCCATTATATCTTCAGCATTTCTGTCCTCTGATTCTAATCTGTTGACCACATCCTGAGACATTTTATTTTGTAAAATTAATTACTAATTCGAAAGGTTCTTGCAGCCTTTGGAGGGAGGAAGCCCGTACTTGGTCGGGAGAACTTCCAGGCAGAATAACAGAGCAGGTGGAAGGGATCCTTGGGATTCAGGGCTTGGATGTAAGCTCTGGCTGGCTCTGCTGCTTTCAGACAGATTTGGGGAAGATTGCTTAACCTTGCTGTCCTAGGCTGGATAATGGCCCATTAAAAATGTCCCTGTCATAGTTGCCAGAACCTGTGAACCCAGCCAAAGGAATTTTGTAGATGTGATTAAGGGTAAGTATCTTGAGTTAATCCTGGATCACCCAATAGACACAATCTGATTGGTGAATTCTCAAAAGCAAAGACCTTTTGCTTTTGAACACAGGACAATGCAAGAAGCCTCAAAACACCTCGAGGCTAGAAGGAGCAGCTACTCACCAAGGAGGGTGGAGGTTCTAGGAACTGGGAGAGATGGATCTCCAAAGTTCCTGAAGGAAAAGGGGACCCCACTGACACTCTGACTTTAGCCCAGGGAGCCCCAAGTTTGAGATCCAACCACCAGAACCAGAAGGTAGCAAGTGTGTATCATTAAGTGACCAGACTGGTGATCATTCTGAGAGCACCCATAGTGCACTGGGCTTGATGTTCCTGTTTCAGAAAGGTAAGTGGGGGTGAGCTTAAGCACCTACAGGAGAGGGAACAGCTGGAGGGGAAAGGCCCTCCTCCACCAAGAGGAAGCTATTCCTGCCTTTCAGCCAGTCCTGGGGCACACACAGACTTTCCAGGGTAACCCGTTGGTCCCACTCCTCCATTATATCTTCAGCATTTCTGTCCTCTGATTCTAATCTGTTGACCACATCCTGAGACATTTTACCAGCGTCCAAGATGGAGAGTTTGCAAGCTCAGTCCTGAAACTGCCAAGTCCAAGTTCAAATCCAGGCTTACAGCAGGGCCTGACTTCTCCAGCCACGTACATACTGGCAACACCTCCATCCTTCTTTTGGACCCCTTTGATCTCGAACCAGGACAATGGGTAGGGATTAAGAGAGCCTTGGGAGGTACCAAAAGAAACAAAGACAGGAACCAGCCTTGGCCAGGTGCCAGGTGCAGCCCAAATGTGGGGGAGGAATGAGTGCTCCAAGACGTGCCACAGTGTGCTGGCAGCAGTGAGATTCCCAGAAAGGCACCTGACATCTCTGGGCCTCAGTTACTCTATTTGGAAAACGGGAAGAATTTCAGAACTATCAGGGTGTTGGACTGCACCCACTCACAAGCACCCTCCTTTCTTTTTCCTCCCTCCCTGGCTTTCCCATGGTTAAGATTTCTTCAAGAAGCGAAACAGGCCCATGGACCTCGACTGCATCCCATCCTGGTTAAACTCTTCTCCCTGGTCCTTTCACCACCGTCTTTCTAATGAAGAGCAGTCAGTGTGGTGTAGCGGGTCCAAAGGATAAAGCCAGGTCCAGGGCGGGTTTGGCTGGACCAGCTGTGGGAACCCGAACCAATGACATCATCTCCCCAGTCTCCATTTCCTCATCCCAAAAGTGAGGATAATGAGAGTGCCTCCCTGCCCTGAGCTGTTTATTGAACACTAAATGAATAATCATGTAAAGCACTTAGCAAGGATTAGAAAGAAACACGCCAAGTACTTAGGGTTATCATTAAATTCCCTTTAGACCCCACCTACACAGAGAAGGCGACCAGGGTGGGTCTTCCCACCCAGGAGAAAAGGTCTAAATTAGTAATGACCTACTACATGTGAGGCTGTGAGGCGCAAATTGTGGCGGGAGGGGAGGCTCCATCCTTCTCTGCTGAGGCTTCTACCTGCCAGAGCCCAGAGCCCCTAGCAAGAGGAAGCCTAAGGAGGGCCACAGACCCAGGGACAACTCAAGGGCAGAGCCGCTCTGTGGAGAAGCCAAGGAGATTTTAGCTGCCGGCAAGAAAATTGGTGAGGAAGGCAGGGCCGGAGCCCCCTTTGACTGAGCTGTTGTTGATGAGGGCCTACTGTGCGCTGCACTCTGCTCCGTCTTTTCCACTGTTGTTTCGTCCTTCCACAGTTTTCTAAGGAGTGCTGTGATCACCCTGATCTCATAGAAGAGGAACCCGCAGCCCGCTCGGCAGGTCCGGTGGGGGCTGCGGCCACAGCATTTCTAACTGGCTCCGCGGGGAGGATCATAGTGGCCTGGGATTCCCCAGGCTCACCCTTGATGGACACTTACTAAGTGCTCTCTAATGGTAGTTATGAGTTTGTCCACGGTCCTGCCCAGACACTGGAAACGTAGCTCAATTTGCTGAGGTTGTGCGGCACGCAAAGGGTACTGAGAAATTTGAACCCAGGACCCACAATGGCATCTTTATACTGAGCTGCCGCGCAACGTGAAAGATACCTGGCACCACCTGGCACCAGTAGGGGATCCTTTGAGACCTTAGCGTGGCTTTGAGCACTGCAGATGCAGGGAGCACTGAGGCCTCGCAACGCCTTCCCCCTGCAAGTGCGCTGGAGGCTGGGAGAAGGGTCTGAATCTCGCACCCGGCGCTGCGCCCCGCCAGCCAACAGGCTCCGGTGTTTCTTCCGCGCCGCGAGGCAGGGTGGAAACCGGCCTGTGATTGGTGGAGATCTCGGTCCTTGGCGCTGGGCGGCCAGGAACGCAACGCCCGCGTGAATCACTGCCGCCCTTGCCGCCTGCGCTAATCCCCGCTAATCCTGAGCTAAACCCGCGCCGCCTGCTCTCTCGCGCGGTCCCCGGGTCACCGCCCGGCCAGGTGCACCGCGCTCGGCCTGCTCACGCCACGCGGCTGCCCCGACCCACGCAGGGAGATCCAGGCTGACGTCACCAGGCACTGATGGGAAACTGAGGCCCCGCAGGAAAGATCTTGCGCACGCCACGCAGCGTTGAGGCCAGACCCACTGTCCTCGCCCTCGGTCTCGACCTAAGGAAGGCTGTGCAGTCTAGACCCCTGCCCTACCCCCTGGGCTTGGAACATAGTGGGTGCTGACAGGCTGGCTTTTCTTTTTCTTTCCTATTTAGGACCGGGTCTTAATAGGTAGATCGAACTCCTAGTGAGCCTCTTGTTTACAGCCACCCAAGTGCTGGTATTACGGGTGCACCCCACCATGCCCAGTCTCAATCACCGGTTCAGCATGCCCTGGGGGCGGGTCCAGCCGGAGGTAAGGTCTGGGAATCGAACCCCCAACCCCTGTGCCTACTTGCAGGCGCTTTAATCCGCTGAGCTATTTGGCCAGGCCTGCAGGCGGGCTTTGGGGCAGCGCAGAGCCCCACCTTGAACCCGTGGGCAAGACAATACTGTGGTCTGAAGACAAGAAGTGAGAGGCAGAATCAGAGATGTGGTACAGCCCAGTAAAAAGTGCCGCGTTACACAAGCACCTGATGTGCACCCCCTACAGTCTTTCCATTCTTGGAAACTTCTCCTTGCTTGCCTTTTGTGAAACAAAAACTCTCATTTTCCATGTCAAACGTGGTGCTAGTGCTTCACTTATAAGCTTCATTAAATCTCGGGAGACAAATGACATTATCCTTGTTTTATACAAAAACAACATAGAGAGAAGCTCCTTCACTTGCCTAGGGTCAGGCAGCCCGGAAGAAGTAACACTGAGATTTGAACTCTGGGCAGTGCTTGACTCTGGCTGAAGTGAGCTAAATGCCTATTCGGGGGACTTTCAGACAGGAAGTTCTGCAGCTCTGCTCCTGCATTTAATGTTCAGTGGTTTTTGAATCCAGCCTTCTGCTGCTCCTGTTGGTCCCACCTCTGGTGCCCAGGTCTTCTCAATGCTGCCAACCTGATTTCCTAGCCTCCCCTGGTGTTTGGTTCTGCAAAAAAAGAGTCTGAAGAAACAGGCAAGAGTTTGTGCACCAAGCAGCCTCTTGTCTGATTTTCATAAAGTCAAAACTGACGCTTGAGCAGTGAGTCTTACACAACCCAGTTCCACAGACTTCCCTGACATGGTGATGCTGTGACAAGAACTATGCTGAGACTGGAGATAGAATGATGAAGATACGTCTCTTCCCCTCAGTCTCCATCTGTTCCAGGGCACACAGGCCCCTTCTCTCCCTTCTAGCACTCACAGCAGACATTGCTAATTGATCACAGCACTTTTCCATCCTCGAGTATTGAGCTCCCAGCAGCTACCACCCACCAGGAGAATGTGTTGTTCTCCTCACTGCCTCTCCCAAGGGGGCACAGCCCTGCTGTGGTCAGACACACACACACTGGCCACCTCCTTGCCAAGAGTTCTCTGGCCCAGGCCAAAAGCTGAAAGGAGAGAAGCGATGGTCCCCAGGCCTTTGCATATGCAGTTCCCTGGTATGTGATTTGCCGTCCTCCCTCCTGTCTGACACACTCCCATCCATGCCTTCAAGTTCTGCTTAGATGCCGTCTCCTGTAGGATGTCTTCTTCACCTTCCTTCTAGGCAGGCATTCGATTCTCTGGCACAGCATATGTGTGCATCTTTACCACTTCCCGGCCACGGCCGAGGACTTAGGCCCTTGCCTCTGTCTCTCTGGTCTCATCTTCCTGAAGGTAGAACGACTTCTTCCTCAGGATCCTCACAGCCTGGCACAGAGACAGAACTTGCTCAGTGTTTATGCACTTAGTGATCCCACTCCAAAGTCTACACTAAAAAGCTTAAAGCCACCCTAAGCTGATGATCTGAACACAACCCGCATTATTCTCAATTTGAAGATGACTCAGCTCAGGCAAAGAGACGCTCCAAGAAGCCACCTGCTGGGGCCCAGCAGGATGGCTCAGTGATCTAAAGCACCTGCTTAGGAAAGCTTAGGTGGCTGCAGGGACCACGGTTCAATCCCTGGCACCACATGCTGTGCCAGCCCTGCCCTCAGGGCAGGCTGAGCCAGCCATAAAAATAAATAAATAAACAAACAAACAAAAGTTCTGAAACAAGAAAAAAAAAAAAAAAAAGCCACCTGCTCTTGCCAGGGCTAAGCCAGGCAAGGACCCAGGAGTCCAAGTTCCTAGGCATTCGCAGGAGGGGAAAGGGCCACCCTTCTAATGCCACCTGTGCCCCTGGCCAGCCCTCAATCTCCATGGATGGTCTCTTGCTATTTATATGCCTAGCCTGGGGCCAGACACTTGAGCTCTTTTTTTTTTTTTTTTCTGAGACAGGGTCCTCGCTATGCAGTTCAGGCTGGCCTTAAAGCACTTTATAACTCATGCTGGTCTCAAACACACACCATTCCTCCTGCCCCCCTAGTGCTGAGATCATAGGCATGCATGACCGTGCCTTCTACCCATGCTCTTCTAGCTGAAAATTTGCACCATTTACCTCCAAAGATGTGAAAACATCTTTAAGAAGCAAGGAGCCTTCACCCATAAATAAGAGTAACAGGAGAAAAGTAAGACAAAGCTACATAGTTGAAAACCAACTTAACAAGCGGGCACCGTTCCAGACCCTCCTGGAGCGGCTGCTGAGCAGGAAAGTGAACGACAGGTGCTTGAGCAAAGTTAGCTCGGGTGAGCTGGCGGAGGCTGTGTGGTGACTCCGGTGACTCCGGCTGCAGTGGCCAGGAAAGGTCTCTGGGGGAGGTGCAGGTGCCAAGGGGCTGGCTGGCAGTGGTCAGATTGCTCCTCATGGGGAATTCCATGCACAGTGGGACGTTCAGCCTTGATTTACCAGATGCCAGGAGTGTGTGTGTATGCTGAGGTCGCCCCCTCAGAAGGACCCATCCCCCGCTGCCCCTGATCCCTGGCCTCCATCTCCCTCCTGGGAGCCATCCCCTCCAGCCCCTGCCCATGTCTCTGTTGCCTTCATAGCCGACTTCCTATGATGTGTCCTCAGAATGTTGCCTCCCGCCCGCCACCTCCTCCACCCACTCAATTAGGCTCCCATCCCAACACCCCATGAAGACTGTGACCTCCCTGCGGTCACTGCTCCGCCCTCATCCTGGCCTGCTTAGTTCCTCGGCAGCCTCCCTCCCTCCTCCTCAAGATGCCTTCCTGCAGTGGCTTCTACGACCCCAGCAGCGCTGGCCTGTGCACCACGGCCCAGCTGGGTCTCAAGTGTCCCTCATTTCATGATTGTTATGGTTTACGTCTAGTTGTCCCCTCAAAGCCTCATGCAATCATAGGGCGTGACTTCTATAGATTGAGACTTGACTCATGAGTCACTGGGATTATGTGTTTTAGTACTGATGGGATTATCGGTCTGAGTAGGGCTGGGACTATGGGTGTGGTCTAGGGCGGATATCCTAAGGCAGAGAGCCTGACAGGAATATAAAGACAGAGAGACAGACCTGAGCTGTTGTTCTGCTGCCGTGTTTGGTTGGCTGCCTCTGTCACCATTTTGTTGCTGTTCCACCACCACGAACTGGATGCTCTCTGCCCTGTTCCACTCAGCCTTGGGCCAGCCAAATATAGACTGAAACCTCCAGTAACTGTGAGCTAAATAAACCTTTCCTTCCTTCATTTTGAGTGTCGGGTATTTGTCCCAGCAACGAGAAAAAGTAAGTAAGACGATGATGGATACCAAGAAGAAAAATAAAAAGTATTACAGTGCACACCACTATAGCAAAAGAAACACCAGATCAAATGAAGACCTGGCGTGAACCGCCCCCCCTCGAAGATTCCTGGGGTCTGTGAAGAGGTGTAGGACTGTCCACACCTGCACCAAAGAGCCCCCTCGCCCCTCCGGCCTCCAGTCCAAGAGCAGCTTCCACCCTTGCCCTTCCCATCAGTTCCCTGGGACCCACCCACTTGGGAGGCAGCTGTGCACTCTCTTCCCCTGGCTCTGCCCTCCTTGTGGGCTGACTACCTGGATGCCAGGGTGCTACGAATGTGCACATGGGGCAGTGACGGAAGTGCCACAGTGGCTGGCAGACAGGTGAACACCCGGCCATCACAGGCTACCCTCTCTGCAAGGATGGTCACCTCCTGGGGACTATCGGGTCCCATGGATTCCTTCTGAGCTGAGACAGTGACCGACTGGCACCAAGCCCAGATGGCAACCGTAAAACTGGTCCCTGTTCCTTTATTAATTGATCAATCTGATCCTCATCAGACAGCCACCCCTTCCTCAAGCTGGATGAAACTCCTCCCCCTTTTCTCTGACTTTCCTTCCTTAAAGCAAGCTTGTCAGCTTCTCCAGCTACGGTCCTTACCATTCCTCTCTCTGTGTCTCCCTCTCCCTCCTCTCTGTGTTACTGGAGATTAAACCCAGGGTTTTGCCACTGAACTAAATGCTCACCCCCACCCCTTTTCGGGACAGGGTCTCCACCCTCCACCATGTGATCCTCCTGCCTCAGCCTCCCAGAGCGGTAGGATTACACACCAGCTGTCTCCCTTCCTAATTTAAACGTTTTCCCTACAAATTCATTCTGGGTGCCTCCATTTCCTTTCCCTTTTCGCTGAAGTGAGGGCTCGGCCAGCCAGTGACAATATGAGGGGGGATCACACCGAGTTTTCCCTTTTGTGACTGGCTTATTTCTCTGAGCCCTGTGCCCTCTGTGTTCACCCCATGGCAGCATGAGTCACCAGGCACCTCTTGGAAAGGCGGACTGATGTTCCACGTACGCAGACCACAGGTTTACCCTTCCACGCAATCATGGTTGAATGCCATCATGTTCAGACATAGCAGAGCAGGCACTGATCTGTCACTGAGCCTGGTGGTGGAGAATTGTGACCACGCGGTGACTCTGTATCTTGACTCCATGGTTATAACCCATCTGAGGCCACAACGCTTAAGATACTTAGTCTGGCTGTTAGTAGACAACAGTGGCTGGCCCGGTGTCTGCCCACTGTGGCTTCCTACAGGCCAAGGGGCACGGTTAGCCCATTTCAGATACAAACACAAACGCACCACCTTTCATTCGCAGCCCTCTGTGGCCTGCCCTACAAATGCGCTTAGCCCTTTCCTCTTTCCTGGAAGCTGCCACTTCAAGCCCTGCGCCAGGCCTACAATGCCCGGCCCTGTCCTTTCTTGCCCGAGCAATCAGTCATTTCGCAACTATTTCCTGATGCCTCTGAGTACCCAGCCTGGGCAGGTGGGCCCGGGGTGGGGGCTGAAGATCGGGTACCCAGACCCGCCCTGCCCGCCCCACCCACGCCTTCCTGAAATTAATCACGGAATCTTCCAATTATGGGACCTGAAACCAAAACCTCCTCAGCCTGGGTGGATTATAGAAGAATCTGTCAGCCTTCAAGCTCTACTTGGGGGTGGGGGTGGGGGGAGGCGCAGTTCAGCAGCATAAGCACCTGCCTGGCAAGCCCAAGGTCCTGAGTTCGATCCCCAACACCGCAAATAAATAAATTAGATAAATAAATAAATAAATAAACTCTACTTGGCTTTTAGGAAGACATTTAGAATGAAGCAATGCAAGCCCTTAGAGGCTTATAGTATCTTAGTACCAAGGGACTCTTTAGAGTGCTAAATAGTTCAAAATAAAAACATCCCAATAAATAGCAGGACTGTCCCATCTGGACTCACTAGCATTTCAGAATGAGCTAGGGCAATGGAACCTCAGAGTTCTGGGTGGAAGGGACCTGCAGGTATCACAGTACACTTCTGGAACATGGATCCCCCACCAGCCCACTCATATCCTCTCTCTCCTGAGTCCTGGTGGAGAGTCCCATAGGCCTCTTCCTGAAGTCTGACACCTTGAGCCTGACCCCCTGGAGGATGTCCGTGGTGCCCACAGCGCTGCCCTGCCGCCCACTGGTGCGCTCCCCTCCTCCAACTGCCTCCCCACGCACCCCCCACCCCAGCCTGCTCAGTCTTCCCCGGCTCCGACCCCCCATCCTCAGCTCCCTCCCTGCCCTGCAGCCTCTTGTCACTTGATACGCCTTTCCCCTGTGCAGTGGCCCAACCCTTCTCTCTGCCCCAAGCCCACAGACCACTTCCGTCTCAGACTCCAGTCCCAACGTCTACCAAGTGAAAAGAACAGAAGCTCCCCCCACCCAGGGTCTTCGTGGGGAGGAGGCCGCTTGGCCCTGAGCCTGGCACAGAGGAGGGCTCGGCCCACACCAGCTGAGAGCCCGGGCGCCTCTGGCTCTGGCCACACCAGCCACTCGACCTCCACAGACAAACAGGGACCCAGGGGAAGCAGATACCGAACCTGTGCCCGGGAGAAGGGAGGAGGGCGCACGGGCTGGCAGGGGCCCAGGAAGAGTGACTCCAGAGAGGAGGCAGATTGTTCAGCCCATAACCACGGAGACATTAGCGTAAGGTGAGAGTTAGGTGTGGGCGAGGTCGGCCTGCGATTCCCCGCCCCCAGCATGGGGTGGGGGGAACTCGGAGGGGCGGGGCCGGGAAGCAGTGCAGCTGTCATTCATCTAGCGGGAGGGTGGGGTGAAGGTCGTGACCTGAAGGGAAAGCAAAAGCGGAAACGATTTTTTGTTTATGGCCGGCTCTGCCTGCCCTGGGGGGTGCGGCTGGCGCCGCAGCGGTGTCGTTGTCGGGATCTAACCGCGGTCCCAGCGGCTGCCTAAGCTTTCCTAAGCAGGCGTTTTAGACCGCGGAACCATCTCGCCCGCTCAGAAACGATCTGGTGAGCACTTCCTGGCTGCCTGGACGTTGTGCCAAACATCTGATAGGCTTTGTAGCCCACATCAGACCTTTGTTCAAGCCTGGATGTGTCCCAAGAGAGCCACGTGGCCCTGGGTCTGAATCCCAGCTCTGCTACTTGTTGGCTGTGTGCCCTTAAGTTGGTTACTTGCCCTCTCTGAGCCTCAGAGGTAAGGATGCTCCAGTCTGCCAAGTCTGGGGGTCACCTCCCCCAGAAGCTCCTTATGACCTGCTTCAGGGGAGTTCAGAGAGGGCTTCGGGTACCAGCTATTTCTCAAATCCCTTAAATAGCCAATGTTTCTGGGTAGCCTCCGGTTCTGTTTATTTGTTTGGCTTTGTTTGATTTTTTTTTTTTAAATAGGGTCTCCCTACATAGCCCAGGCCAGCTTTAAACTCGCAGGGATCCTCCTGCCTCAACCTACCAAGCACTAGGATTGTAGGGATGCACCACTACACCCCAATAGCCTCGTGTTCTGAATCCATCAGCAATATTAGGCAAAATTAAATAAAGGTGCTGGCATTTGCCTTTCAACCTATAAAACTGGCAATTTCATAAGTTTCAACCTAAAAATCTACCCTGACAGGGTACTCCGAGGTTGCAGTCAAAGAATCTGCCTCAATTCCTGTCCCTGGCAGAGTAGGTGTTCCATAAACAATGGCTGTATTATTTGTAGTCCTTGTTCCCATGTTACAGATTTTTAAAAGAAAAATGGAGGCTCAGAGCGTTTAAGTAACTTGCTACCCATCATCCTCACTGAGCAGAGGGGACTGGGCAAAGCTTCTGGCTTCCTGTACCCCACTCCCGCCAGCCATCTCTTATCCCTCCCTATCCCCCTGGCCCCCCTAGTCACAGTGGCAACCTGGGGGAGGCACCTGGGACAGTGCTGCAAAGGGCCCAAAGATCAGAAGGAGGCGGTGTCCTGGTCGGAGCCCTCCGGGAGCTTCAACCACAGGCCCAGCCTGTTATCCCCAAGCAGAGAGGAGGTGCGCCATAGGGTGGCCTTGGGTGGGTGAGGCCCCGAGCAGGGGGAGCTGCAGCTGCTGCCCGCGACGCGGCTGCTGCGGATATGCACGGTCTGGGGCTCAGGGCACACAGGTCTTCGAAGAGCCAGGGGATAGATATGAACTTCTGCTCCCTGTGGAGCTTGGGGACCACCCAGGATTTGCCTGGTGTCTCAGTGACCAGGGAAATTAAAACCTGAGAGAGCACGAAATTCCGGCCAAAGCTTTCATTGAGGAAGAAAGGAAAAGGAGAAATAGAAGTCAGCTGGAGGCGGGGAGGGGAGCGAGGGGGAGGAAGAGGAGTGCCTGCCGCTCGGGGCTCAGCTCCAGCAGAGAAGCTTCGTGTGGCCCAGGGACAAAGGACCAGGCCGGACGTCAGGTGCCCTGTGAGGACTAGGCTCTGCTCACTCTCCCCTGGGTCACAATGTGGAATTTTGAGAAACCTCTTCCTCGTGTCCGAAGTGTTCCTTCCTTGTGTATCACATGAATCAGCGACGACCTTCTTGGAGACTGACTTATTGGCACCACCTGCGGGAGGGCGGGGTGCTCTGGTCCTGGGTGGTGAGGGGAGGGAGCATCTCACACCTTGTTAGCAAGCTCCTCTGGGAGCTAAAGCCCGAAATTCCTCTGCCTCTCATCCTCTTGAGGGGCCCTGTCTGGAGGGCCCCCCAAAGGGTGCCAGAAGAGGCCACTCCAGAATATGCTTCCTTGATACATGCATTATTTTGGGCTAAAGACCATGGAGAAGCCGGGCGTGGTGGAGTATGCCTGTAATCCCAGCACTCGGGAGGCTGAGGCAGGAGGATTGGTGCGAGTTCGAGACCAGCCTGGGCTACAAGAGTGAGCTCAAGGCCAGCCTGAACTGCATAGTGAGACCCTGTCTCAAAAAAGGAAAAAAAAAAAAGACCATGGAGAGCCTGTAGAAAAAGCCTTAAACAAAAAAAGCAGACAAAATGCCTTCCTGCCCTCTAAATGCTTAAAAAGGGGGCTGGGGAAATATCTCGGCAGAATAAGCACTTGCCTGGCAAGCGCAAGGGCCTGAGTTCAATCCCAGGCCAGGGAGATAGGTCAGGGGCACAAGTGCTTGCCTGGCAAATGCAAAGTCCTGAGTTTGATCCCTGGTTCTGCAAAATAAATAAATACTTAAAAATAGAGCATGAATTTTTTTTTCCCGTAAAGGAAACTAACATGGAGAAAGGCAGTGCTCTTTTATGCAGACACCTCCGCCTGGGGGGGGGGGGGCTCTATCTCCCACATCTGCTCCCCTCACCCAGATGTGCCACTCACCCCCACCCCACCCCTGGCAGAAAGGCAGACCTTTTTCCTCAGGAACCCCTAAACCCCAGGCCTGTCGGCCCCTCTGAACTCTGCTGCCCCGCAGTCCTGAGCTCCGCCACGCACCTGTGCAGTCCTGTGCCCTGGTGCACCTGCCTGTGGCGGGCCTCATTTACAGAAAGCCTGAGATGGTGAGGTCCATACCTGCATGCATGCACGCACGCACGCACGCACGCACGCATGCACGCACGCTACACCCCAGGGTGGATTCTGCGGGGAGGGGAGGAACCTGTCCGGGCAACAGGGCACCAAGGGGGACAGGCGGATAGGCTGCAGGGAGCTCTCACAGCTACATCTGGGGCTTAGCAGATGGAGGCAGGACTTGCTGTACTGTTGCTGTCCCTGGTGCCAGCTGGTGCGGTTAGAGAGAAGGCAGGGAGGGGCGCCCATGGGTGAGGGTGGGTGGGTGTGGGTGTGGCAAGTGTGTGTGTGTGCACATGCCTGTGCGTGCGTATGTGTGCACGTGTCTGAGGCGTGGGGGCTACCACATATAGGAGCACAGTCTGCTCAGCAAGCCAGAAGCTGAGGCTCTGACCTCCTGGCCCCCAATCCCCAAGAGTCCAGGCCCCAATGGGACATCTCAGCTCAGACCAGATGTCCACACCACAGCCTGCTGCAGGACATGGGCGCGCCACGCAGTCCAACCCCTCTCCAGAGCTCACAGAGGACTGAGGATGGGCAAACGCCCTCCTGATCCCCAGGCAGCACACACTCCTGGAACACAGCTGTGCCTCACCTGGACTCTCTCCGGGCTACTGCCGCCGGGGTCATGCCTAGCATGGACGCTAGGGAGGGCACCAGTGGACCCCTCAGGGTTTGGAGACCCACTTTGCATTGCTCTAGCTCAGTGGTTCTCAACCTTTCTAATGCCATGATCCCACAATACAGTTCCTCATATTGCGGTGACCCCAAACCAAAAAATAATTTTGGTGGCTACTTCCAAACTATAATTTTGCTACAGTTATGATTTGGAATGCAAATACCTGATATGTATTATGTATTCTCATTGCTACAAATCAAACAATTTAAACATAGTGCTTAATCACAAAAACAATATTTAATTATATGTTGAGAAATATTTATTACTAATTCCAATAAATAACATTTCACCATGGCATAGCATGAGTTTAAATATGTATTTCCCACCAGGGTCGCAGCCCACAGGTTGAGAACCACTGCTCTAGCTCCGCCTCCTGACCTCAGGGTGGTGCAGCAGGGGAGACATCAGAGCCTTCTGGGCCAGGGTCTCCCACTGGTACTGGGGTCATTGGGGAGGCTGCAGGGAGTGGCAGACAAGTAAGGCTGCCAGGTAACCCACAGATGCCTGTTCACATGTGGCACTCAGGTAGGCAATGAATTGATTTTGTGTCTCGCGATATTTGCAAAAATTATTCATTGTTTATCTGAAATTCGCATACAGCTCGGTGTCTTATAGTTCTATTTGCCTAAGTAAGAAAGGTATTTTCACCCGGTAACAGAGGAAACTAAACCAGGCAGAAGAGAGAGGCTTCCACCTGGGTGGCCAGAGATTTCAGGGCCTCACAGGTAGGAGAAAACTCCACCTCCATCCCTCTAGATTTTCTGCACAGTATCCTGGCTTCTTAGGCGGTGACTCTGTCATTATCAAAACCTTCTATTAGGCTGTGACTCCATCACTAATGCGATTTTACAACTGTCCCCAGGAGCCAGACGAGAGCCATGCAGACTCACTTGGGTGTCACTTAAATATCTGTAACAAGGGGCCGTGGAGATAGCTCTGTGGCACAAGTGTCTGCCTGGCAAGTGCAAGGTGGTGAGTGTGAACTCCGGTCCCGAAAAGAAAAAAAAAAAAAAAAAGTCTGTTAACAGGGCAGCCCCAACAGATACAGGGATTGTTGGGCAGAATTCAGAACAGAACAAAGCAGGGATTCCATTAATTGGATCCAAAAAGGTGGAAAAGCCACCAACCCTCGAGGTCATTTCCTAGCCCCAAATCTGACCTGGGAAATAAGGGCTTCACAGGCTGGAGCCAGGTGCTGTGCAATCCCATGTCTACTAAGCCTGAGGTTTCTATGGACAGCAAGAGACCTCAGAGGAGCTGGGAACCTCCACACGGCTTGGGAGAGGAAGCCAGACTTTTGCTTAGAGTGATGACATCATTGTGCTAGTTCATTTATTTATTGTCTTTTTGAGACAGTGGTCTCACTATGCAAATCAAGCTGGCCTCGAGCTCACTGCTGAAAACTGTGCCCAAGAAGATCCTACTCTCGGGGGCCTACTGTTGACTTCACACAAAGAGTCTCTGGATCTTGACCCCAATCACTAGGAGAAGATCCCAAAACCTAAAGGTGTCAGGCAAGGTTGGACAGAGGTGGGATCCTCCTGATTGGAAGATGGGGACCTAGCGCCACCTGGTGGCCATTACCTTATTATCCTTTAACTCTTTCTTTTTTTTTTTTTTTTTTTTTCGTATTATGGCTGATGTAGTATGTGGTATCAGGGATCGAACCGCAGTCACTGAGGTTGCCTAGACCGCTGAACCATCTTGCCAGTCTCTCTCTCTCTCTCTCTCTCTCTCTCTCTCTCTCTCTCTCTCTCTCTCTCTTTCTCTCTCTCTCTCCCTCCCTCCCTCCTTCCCTCCCTCTCTCTTCCTTTTCCTTTCCAAAGAGCCAGTTCTATTTTTTATTTCAATTTTATTATTGCATTTTATTTATTTATTTATATTATGGCCAGCCTAGCCTGCCCTGGGGGATGGAGGGACTGGCATAGCATGTGCCAGGGATCGAACTATGGCCCCTGAGATTGCCTAAGCTTACCTAAGCAGGTGCTTTAGATTGCTGAGCTATCTCACCAGCCCTATTATTGCATTTTAAATATACACAACATTCATCCCTGGGATGTTCATACCTACACATGATATTTCATGCTTTTTCGAAGTTCTCCTCCCTTCAACCCCTCTCCCCCTCCTGATTTACAAAAGCTTTATTTCCCTTCTTTCCCTTTTTTTTTTTTTGTCTTTGCGAGACAGGGTCTCGCTATGCAGTTGAGGCTGGCCTTGAGCTCACTTTTGTAGCCCAGGCTGGTCTCGAACTCGCACCAATCCTCCTGCCTCAGCCTCCCAAGTGCTGGGATTACAGGTGTGAGCCACCACGCCCAGCCCTTCTTTCCCTTTATTCTCTCTTTTCTTGCCCCTTCCTTCCTTTGCTCCTCCTTTGTTCCCCTTCTTATTGGAACACTGTCTTCCCATTTCCTGATATCCACTATACATTTGGGTCTTTATCTGTATCTTCAGTTTCTCACACTAAAGAAACAGTTCGGGCACTAGCACTCACCCAGTGGCCCTCTCCTTGGGACTCACCCACAGCCCAGCACCGTGAGTGGCCTGAAGGCTGAGAAAGAGACTGTGGCGACTGCGGCAGCGGCTCCGGAGGAAGAGAACTCAGAGGATCCTTTCTGCAACTGACAACTGACGATATCATTGCCTTGGGATGCTAATGTTCCTGGAAGAACTCCAGGGACTTTGAAACCCTGCTGCTCATAATCTTTGGTCCTCTTCTGATCACTTCAGTACTGGGATTGTCGGGGACCTGAATGCACGGGAGCACGGGTACCCAGGAGTATGCGTACCCAGCTGATCCCACGCCTGAGGAGTGCTCCATCCTGGCGCCAAATGCTGACAACGTGAGGGCTGCCTTTCTAATAAAAACCATTGAAAAACAGGGCAAGGTACTGGCTTTACGGTACTGCTCAAGGAAGCCAAGTTTGTGAGACACCGCAGAAGCCTCACAGCACAACTCATGAGATGTGTTCACTAAATCTCATCTGAACTTCCATAGCCATAACATACTCCTGACATCTCTCTCATTAGGAGAAGGAGAAGGAGAAGGAGAAGGAGAAGGAGAAGGAGAAGGAGAAGGAGAAGGAGAAGGAGAAGGAGAAGGAGAAGAAGAAGAAGAAGAAGAAGAAGAAGAAGAAGAAGAAGAAGAAGAAGAAGAAGAAGAAGAAGAAGAAGAAAGAAACAGGTATTTAAACATGGTCATGGGGGCCAGCGAGATAGCTCAGTGGTCTAAAGCGCCTGCTTAGGCAAGCTTAGACAACCTCAGGGACCGCGGTTCAATCCCTGGCACCACATGCTGTGCCAGCCCCACCCCCAGGGCAGGTTGAGCTGGCCATAACATTAAAAAAAAAATGTGCATGTAATCTTCTTAAGAGTGTGTCTCAAGGTACATCTATTCAGCTGCAAGTTCTGAAGACCACCCTTCCTTATGGCACAATGTACTCTACTGTATCAAAAGAAAAACCCACATCTCCTCCATTCCTCAGCGGGTGGACATTTGGCCCATTTCCAAGACTTGGTTATCACAGACTGCACCACTATCGGCACAGGTGTGCATAGACTGCCGCGGTATGTTGCTTTTACTTCTTTTGGAAAGATACCAAGAAGGGGAATAGCAGCAATCCATTTTTTCTCTCTGCTACACCACTGTCTCTGCTTGCCCTGAATCCCCCTAGGGACCAGAGAATGTCACTTCACCAAAGATTTTTCTCCTATGCCCAGGCACCAAGCTCCACCTGCAGAGATGATCAAAAGCAACATGGTGGGCCAGCCAGATAGCTCAGCGGATTAAAGTGCCTGCTCAGGCAGACACAGGGACCGGGGTTTGATCCCTGGAATGCCGGGCTGGCCCTACCTCCGGGGCATGCTGAGACAGCAATGGAGACTGGACATGGTGGCGCACGCCTGCAATCCCAGCGCTTGGGAAGCTGAGGCAGGAGGATCGGTGCAGGTTCGAGACCAGCCTGGGCCACAAAAGTGAGCTCAAGGCCAGCCTGAACTGCACAGCGAGACCCTGTCTCAAAAAGACAAATAAATAAATAAATAAATAAATAAATAAATAAATAAATAAATAAATAAATTCTCCTGTTTTCAGCCTCCCCAGTGCTGGGATTACAGGCATGCGCCACCACGCCCAGACTCTGTGGTCGGTTCAGCAAACCCAGGATGGGGCTGGCATGGCATGCTGTACCTGCACTTGCCTAAGCGGGCACTGAGTCTGCTGAGCTCTCTCACCAGCCCCTGGATCCTCACCTCTTTGACTTTATTTATTTTCTGACTTTTGGTGTCAGGAGATTTATGGGCAGCAACCAGACACTTTCTTTGAAACTTCCATCCCATACGATTTGGTGCTTTTAGATTTTACCCTCCACAATCCTATAACATGGTACATTCAAAAACAGTTTCCAATAAGCACAGTGACAAGGAGACCAGAATAAGCCATGAACTAGACAGGAAGTGGGGCAGGTGACATGCTCTTTGTCAGATGAAATTGCACACCTTGGAACCCATCCGGGAGGCATCTTGCAGCCGTTGTCCCTTGTTGAGCCCTGAAAACTTGACTTCTTCCTGTTATGAGGGAGAATTTAAACTATCCGTTCTGGACCGTCCAACCCTGACCTCACCAACCCTGGCTGAAGGTTTCACTGCTTCTTAGATGTTGGACAAATGTCTGTTGGGATCATCTTGGGACATTTTCCACATGACCTTTTAAAAATGAAAAACTTAGCCGGGCGTGGTGGCTCACGCCTGTAATCCCAGCACTCGGGAGGTGAGGCAGGAGGATTGGTGCGAGTTTGAGACCAGCCTGGGCTATAAGAGTGAGCTCAAGGCCAGCCTCAACTGCATAATGAGACCCTGTCTCAAAAAGACAAAAAAAAAAAGGAAAACTTGCTACGCTATCTATTTATGAAGTTTTCGGGTGAGAAAAGGGCTTCCCCAGATTTTTAACTGTAATAAAGGCAGTTTAAAAGATACAGGGCCCGGCCGGATGGCTCAGTGGTCTAAAGCGCCTGCTTAAGAAAACTTAGGCGGCTGCAGGGACTGCGGTTCGATCCCCGGCACCACATGCTGCGCCAGCCTTGCCCTCAGGGCAGGCTGAGCCGGCCATAAAAAATGGATAAATAAACAAACAAAAGTTCTGAAACAAGAAATAAATAAATAATTATTTAAAAGAAAGAAAGAAAGAAAGATCAGTTGCCTGGCAAGCGCAGGGTCCTGACTTCAACTCCCAGTACCACAAAAAAAAAAAAAAAAAAGATACAAAGTTTGCAATGCTTAATTTAAAAAAAGAAAAATGAAATGCCCATTCTACCCAGATATCTAGACTTCTAGCTCTCAGCACGGAGTGAAGGACCCTACAGTGCACCCCTTCCTCCTCCCCCTCCTCGCTCTCATCCTCCCAGGTAGCACAGGCCCAGGGGAACAGAGAAGGGTTTTGTCTTTCCTGTGTCCACACATCTGAGCACTGGGACTCCCAAATATGCCTCCAAGGAAATGTCTTGTGGGGTGGGGGGGCCTCCCTTCCTTCATACCTGCCCAGAGATGCCTCTCAGGGGACTGGGACCAGAAGGCCTGCTCTGCTGTGGCTGGAGGACAGGAGGGAGCAGGCGTGTGGATGCGGCTCCTGCGGACAGCCCTGCAGGACCCTACGGCACGTCAGCTGGGGAGGGCGCAGGCCCTGCTGCCCGGCCACTCTGTCTCCTGCCAGCATTCCTGCCTTGTTCGGCTGCCTGCAGCAGCCAGTGCGATGGTCCTAAAGCATGCATCGTGCCACAGCCCCATTCCAGAGTCCTTCTATGGCTTCCCATGACCTTAGCACAAAGCCCAAAAAAGCCTGTCACAGACTCCCCAAGCCCCGAGTGCCCTGGCCACACAGCCTGGTCACCTCTCTCATAGCACAACTCTGAAGAGCATTATAAAATGATACAGAAGGTCAGAAGCCCCCTTCGAGCAAGCTTCAAGCAACTGTCCACACGCATCTGGGAGGCCCAGCGGGGCACCGGGCCAGGATGCCGGAGCAGGGACCTGTGTACCACCTCGTTATTGTCCATGATGCTGGGCTCTGCTTACATCTCCTTTAGGGAGAGGAGTGAAGGAGCCAGAGCTGACCACTAAGGCTATCAAGTCCAAAGGTCTGCTGCTTCTCTCCATTGGGGGTTCAGTGCCTCTAGGCCAACCAGGGGCGCCCACAGAACCCACCTCCTAGGGTTCTTATAAGCTAGGACGGAACGCAGTGGAGACTCAGGAAGCGGAGATGCCCAGCAGCTCTGTGCCAGCTCAGGGCAGGCCCTGCAAGGTCAGCCTTGCAAGATCTCGAGTCCTGGGTGATCTCACATTTTACCCTGTATTTCTTTCTTTCCACACTTTTGTGCACACACACACACACACACACACACACACACTGAGTATCTTCACAGGCCTGGCCCTGAGAGACCCCCACCCCCATCTCCAGAAGGATCAGGCAGGAAACAGCACAGAGGACACCACCCCTCAACACCCCCCCAACACCCCTCCCACCCCCATCCCCCAGGACCCTGGAACTCTGGCCACCTGCTGGGCAGGGGCTATGGAAGCTGCTGGAGGTTTGGGTCTCTCAGCACCAGGAACTGATCCAAGCCAGGTCTGCCCTTTGCTGGCTTCCCAAAGAAGGTAGCCTGAGGTCCTTATGGCTCTCCTGGGTCCCTGAGGGAGCAGCGGGATGGGCAGAGATGTGTGCCACCTCCGGCCCTGAATCCAGCAACAGCTGTGACCACTTCAGCTATTTTAAAAACTTGAGCACCAGGAAACTCCTGGCCCAGCCACCGGGCTCTGCACCCAGCCGGGTGAGCCAGAGACAGGACAGCAGCCTGGCCTATGGTGGCCGGGGAGGCTGGATTGCTTATGGTGGGGGCTCCATTTCTGTATATTACTGTCTTGGTTTTTTGTGAGTTTTTTGGTACCAGGAATCGAACTCCGGGACCTTACACTTGCCAGGCAGGCTCTGTGTCACGGAATTATATCCCCAACCTACTATCTTAATTAACATTACAGTGACATCATGCTGAGAGACAGTTATTTTGCCTGCCCACAGGTGCCCGAGGGCAAGGCTGAGAGGACCCCTGCCTTGTCCCTGCCACCAGCCCAATGGCCCCCGAGTCTCCATCCTGCTCTGTTGTTCTCAGAAGCTGTGCACCTCAGGCGACTCCTTTACCCTCTCTGTGCTCTCTTCCTTTGTAATGTGGGGTCACTGGCACTAATGACAAGCGCTGCTTGAAACAGCACAGCCCATAGAAAAGACCGTGAGCACCCCCTGCTTCTCTGCCAGGAGTCACTCTGCCCAGTGTCACCACAGCACTGGCTCTCACATGACCTGCCTCCACCAGGTCTACCCTGTCCCCTCAGGACCCCACCGTCCCATGGGTGAAGTGAACCAGTGGTATTCTATGTCCCCCAGAAAAATGGGCACCTTGGTCTATGTCCAGAATCTGCCACATACAGTAAGGCCCCAAGAAGAACTTAGGCAGGGGGTGTCTGGGGCCTGAGCCACCTCTGTGGGCCTCAAAATCAGCTCTGAGTGGAGGATGCCACCATCAAGGCCACCAGGGGCCAATCAGAAGTCATCAGCCTGTGGTGGGCTCCCCTTTGCCACCCATGCTCGATCAACCTCCGAATCTGAGCCCCTGGGGACAATGTGGGGCTTAGGGGCTGAGTGTGCTTTCACCCATACATCTCTGCTCCCACAGAATCCGACCTGACCTCCACAGTAGCACTCCCTTGGCGGCTTGGCCCAGGCCTAGGGCCCTAATCTCCACCCTCTCTCTGTCCCCTCGACTGGCACATCCTGTCAAGTCACCAGGTGCTACCCAGATCTCAGCCCATAAACACTGGTCTGATCAATCCCCTCCTCTGTAGCCCTCTCACGCTCCCCACGGGGTCTGCCCTGCCTGCCCGCTTGGCCTTCTTGCCAGGGACAGGAAGGCAGCCAATAGCTCTTTGTCCTTCTCCCCAGGAATCATCCGGGGCTCCCACCCTCCACTCACCCACGCCCGGCCTGGCATTTGGCCCTGTCAGCTGCTGACTTCCCCCTCCAAGCCCACGCCCCAGTTTCCCTATGGCAACATCGGTCTGATGGGGAGGACAGGGCTGTCATGCCATGTCCTCCTTCCTGGCTTTGGTCAGGAGGCTACCTCTCCTTCCCCTAAGTCTGGAACTGCCTCCGTGGAGAAGGCTGAGGCAGCCTGGTGCGGTGGTGCATACTTGCAATCCAATGACTCTAGGAAGCTGAGGCTACAGGACCACAGGTCATAGCCCTGTCTGGGCATTGGCTATTTAGCATCTCGCTCTCTCCCTATCTCTATCTCTATCTGATTTAGAGAGTTGGAAAACAAGTGAGCTGTAGGGTTCCCTCCTCTGACAGGCCTTCCTGGACCCCAGACTGGATTAGGAAGGGCACACACCCTACCCTTCCCCAAACTCTTGTCCCATTCCTCTGAAAGCTCCATGGTGCATTTCTGACCCACTAGGCTGGTGGTATCTGGAGGGGAGACCCTCCAGATTCATTTGTTGAATGAAATAAAGATCAAGCCCTATGTGCAAAGCACCGCCTACTTGGTGACGTCATGTGGACCTCGGTAAGGGAGGAGCGATTTTGGGGCGGGGCCACACTGGACCCAATGGGAAAGGAGCCAGACGGAGGTCACGCCCACGCCACGCCCCCCGCGGCGGCGGCATAAGGCAGCTCTTGGCCGCCGGCGGACCGACTGAGGCTGCTGTAGCGGACTCACCTGCGACAGGTGCTCCGGCGGCCCCGGACGAGACGCGCGCGGGTACCTGGCTGGGCACTGCGGGCAGGAAGATGCTGCACGAGCGGACGGTGCGGCTGCAGTTCGGGGCCCGCGTCGAGGCGGTGTACGTACTAGGCACGCAGCTCTGGACCGATGTCTACAGGTGAGCTGGGTCCCCGCGTCCGCCTAGAAACCTCTCCGACCACAGCGCTCGGCTACAGACCTCGGGACTGCCCCCTCCCCCGGACTCGGAGACCTGGACAGCTTGACCTCAACCCCTGCTGCCCTTCCACTTGGGGCACCCAGAAACTTGGTAGTCTCAAACCTTCTGTCCAATTTCCTGAAACCCCCAGCCCCTCCCAGACAGCCTAATACTACCGCAGTTCCCTGGGGACCCCTGCCCAAGACCCTCCACTTCTCCCAGTCTCCCCAACCTCGCTCTCTCCTCAGCCCTGTTCCCAAGGGACTTCGGCACCCCTCACTTCCCCACCACCTACACCCCTTTCACTTCCCTTCAGCCCTCCGGACGCAGCCCACCCCGGCGCAGCCCAGGCTTCAGTGGAACCCTGTGGAGGTGTGCTGGTCTGGGACCACAGCAGGGGAGCTGCCCCAGGGCAGAATCTGGCTCCTGGGTGGTTAAGGTTCCAATTTCACCCTCTGGGGGCTGTGGGTGGCTGCCTGTCCCCAGGCACTGCTCCTGAGCTCTGTGTCCTTGAATGCCTTCCCTGACTTTGCTTTGGAGCAGAAGAGAGAGACCCCCTGCTGAGGGCTGAGGGCCTGAGATTCTGGGTGCACGAGTAGAGGCTCCAGGAGAACCCTAGATCCAGGATCCTGTCCCCTTCCCACCTCTCTATCCACTAACTTGGTAGAGTGCAGGATTTCTGAAACAGCAAGGATAGGGTAGGACCCCAAGTACACAATGGGCTCCTTGAATATATTGGACCCAACACCCTCCTAGCCCCAGCCCCACCCCCACCCTTGCTTGTGGACCTTGGAAAGGCGTGGCCAGTGGAGTGAAGGGTGGATTATGCTGGGTTAACCCCAAGCCTCCACAACAAGCATTTGACGTGTTCCCCATCTCTGGGGCAGGGTTCAGGGCCCTCAAACAGGACCAGGAGGTGGGATCAACATCTTCAGTTCCCTGGCCTCTCTGTGCCTTATCCCCCCACATCCTGCGACCTGGAGCACCCGCTCTCCCAGGCCCCCAGGGTCCTCTCCCCAGCACATTTGTTCTTCCATCCCGAGGCCCTGGCTGTCCTGGCGGCCTCACCAGCCACCCCTGCCACCTGCACCACAGCAGGCACTCACACCACGACCCCACCCAAGCCCAGGACCTCTCTGCAGTTCTGCCCTCAGCCTGAGTCTCAGCTTCAGCCTGGGCCTCCATGGTTCGAGCTATGAACCTCAGGCAGGGTGGTCACCCCTTCGTCCCAGCAGAGCAGCAGAGTGAGGTCCTGGCACCCTGGGCTCTGAGAGCTCCGTCCCAGCTCTGCACTGGGCACTACCCAGAGTGGGCCAGGAGCCAGGCGCTCAGGTCTCTAAGCCACAGCTGTCACCAAACCCGCCTGTTTGTTTGCCTGGACACTTTTGGTGTTGCCTGGAAGGCTAGCCAGGTAGCGAGGTGGGGGTGGGGAGCACAGGAGGGGCTGTGCTCAGCCCCCTGGGGCGGGCAGGGCAGACCTGCCATGGCCCCTTTGCCCTTCCTGGAGTCACAGACACTAGCCACAGGTTCCAAGCCCCACCCACCTCAAGGTCCTTCCCAAGCCATCCCACCAAGGTGACTAGGCCACCAGTGTCCCCAGGATATCAAGCGTACGCCCCTCTGTCGTTCTCCATGTTCTGAGGTCCGTATTGCCTTAAAGTAAATAGGTACAATTAGTTTTCATACTATATTTAACCCAGTATATTCAAATATGTACATAGTATGCAGATTATTAACAGGATAGTTCTCCTTCCTGTTTCATGCTAAGTCTTGGAAGTCCTACATGTTACACTTACAGCGCAGCTAGGAGCATACGGGGCACATGGCACGTACCCACGGCTGGGTGGGCATTCCCCGGGCCAGACGTGAATCTGGAGCAGAGCTGTCTCTCCTTTCTTCCCTCCTTCCGTCCTTCCGTCCTTCCCTCCCTCCCTCTTTCTCCCTCCCTCTTTCTCTCCTGCTCTCTCCCTCTCTCCTTCTGTCCCTCCCTCTCTCCCTCTCTCCCTCTCTCTCTTTGTTTGTTTTTTGAGTCAAGGGCTCGCTATGCGCACCAGGCTGGCCTTGAACTCAGTGATCCTCCAGCCTCATCCTCCTGAGTGCTCAGATTGTAGACGTCCACCTCCATGTCCAGTTTGGAGCAGGGTTTCTCAATCTCAGCGCTATAGTTCTTGGGGCCAGCTACCTCTTAGAGAAGAGACAGTCCTGCATGTCCTAGGACATTGAGAGGCACCCCTAGCCTCTGCTCACCAGATGCCTATAACAGTCCCCCAGTCCTGCCAACCAAAAGCACCCTCAGACAGTGCCAGTGTCCCCGTCCCCACCTGCCGAGAGAGGAGAGACCCGCAGAAGGCAGCCTGCTCTAGGAATGAGGCTGAGTTCCTGCCAGGAGTGTCTTTCTGGTCCCTATAGGGACAAGAGGGCTCCTTGGGCTGATGACTGCAGGGTGCACGTGAGTATCTCTCTTCCCCCTGCCACAGACCCTGGTGTCAGCGCCACCCTCCCTTTTGGTAGATGGGAAAGCGAGCCTCAGAGAGACCAAGCATTTGTCCAGTGGCTCCCAGGCCTGAGTCCAACTCAGGGCCATGTCCTTGTTCTCTGCTTCACCCTGTGGGGCCCTAGAGCCAGCAGGATGACCTGGGTAGCCCCGTCAACCCTCCACTGAGCCCCTCACAGCCCTGCCCTGCTCTCTCAGTCCAGGCGTCCCGGCCCCAGATCCATCTGCCCTCCAGGTACACGAGGGGCCGTCGTACCTCCTGACCACAGACCTGGGGGCCCTCAGGAGCCACCGTACCAGCCACTGTCAGCTCTGCCCCCTGCCCTGCACAGCTCCCCTGAGGAGCTGGCAGGCCAGTGGAGAGGGGCACAATTTGTGACTACCCACACTGAGTTTCTGTCCACTTGCTGTGTGACCTTGAGCACTTCCCTTTACCCTCTGAGCTTCCACTGATCCACTAAGGGTCAATTGGGAAATGCAAGCCAAGGAGTTTTTGCCAGTAGAAGCTGGACCACGGTCGTGGTAATAAATAGCCACTTTGCTACCCTACAAAAGATCATCCAGGCCACCACGGGAAGAGGTGCTGTGGACCTCCCAACCTCTCCCAGCAAAACAGGTCCCTTTAAGGGACATTTATCCTGACCTAGCCACATTCTGACTATGAATGTCCAATAAGCTCTGAGTCCAGGCACGGGAAGAAGGAAGTAGGATTTTTCTCTAGAGAATGTATTTTGTTTTTGAGGAGACTTGCTGATCCCTTTTGCATTCCCAATATACCAATCTTGCGTCTGGTGGGGGACACTCTGCCCATGCAGTCTCCCTAGGGTCCCTTTCGCTGGTGGTTGCTACTCCCCTGGGGTGTCTGCAGGTGGTAGGTGAGGGTGGCTGGTTCCCTCTTCCAGGCATTCCCCAAGGTGGAGGCTGACCAGTCACATCCCCTGTAGGGCATGCTTCTGCACTCTCAGGTGGACAAATGGAGAATGGGCAGGGCGGGTTCCTAGAGTTGGGCTCAGGAAAGTACCGGGCCAATGGGCACTAAGGCAGACCGGCACATGCCCTGGCTGGGGAAGAGCTTGGGAAATTTAAATTCCTCTCCACTCCCTCCTGGACTTGTTTGCTGGGGATTTATTTATCTATTGTTTGGGCCATTTTGAGACAGGGTCTCACTATGCAGTTCAGGCTGCCTTGAGCTCACTCTAAAGCTCAAGCTGGCCTCAGACCCAAGCGATCCTTGTGCCTCAGCCTCCCGAGGCTGTTGGGACTACAAGGGTGTGCCACCACGCCCAGAAGGATCCATCTATTTTTTAAAAGTATCATTAGGACCAAAGCCAGAAGGGCCAGAGTCCAGCTTGTACCAGTGGGCCCTTGGGGGTACCGTAGGCTGCTCCCCAATACCACCCCAGCCCCATCACCACACTCCATCCTGGTATGGTGGGTGCTGTTAGGCCTTGAATGCAGCAAGCTTGTTCCCACCCCAGGGCCTTTGCACGTGCTGCTCCCTATGCCCTACTCACACCAGCCCAGACTGAGCTCAATGTCCCGTCCTCCATGAACCCTCCTTGGTCTACCTAGCTGTACTTGTGCTCCTCACTGAGCCCCAGGCATTCTGTCTCAGTGGCTTTTTAAAAAAATTATTCGTATTTACTTAATGTAGCAGCTAACGCATACTGCATGCTTCTTAGAAACCCGGCAGCCTCCTAACACCGCGAGTTCTTCACACGTGCACTTACAATTTACAAGCATTGGAGCCTTGCAATGAGGTCCCAATATAGACCTCTCATTGCCCCCTGCCTGCTAGGGAGACAGCAGTGCATCCGGGGAGCAGCCCGGGCCCCACCCTTGCTGGGAGCTGTGTCACCCACTCCCCTTGCACACACTGGTCTTTGAGCCTTAAATGACTCCAGGGTGAGTCAGCGCATGAATGGATGTGGCCACAGGTGCATGTGGCCCAGGCTGGCGTGGCAGGGGACCGACACCGCTGGACAGGCCCCTGGAAGGTCAAGGGCCTGTGGCCGAGCTTGGCCAGCAGGGCTTGCTCCTGAGAGAATGTCGGAGGCAGGCACTGGGCCCAGGTCAGGTGGCCCCATAAATTAGAACAACACCTAAAGTCCTCAACCCTGAGCAGGTGCCCTGCCAGGAGCTGCCTGGGCTCTGGTTTCAGGCTGGAGAAGCACTGTCATCACACGTGCCAAGCTCATAGTCCCTGACATAGCTGGTGTCCCTGAGGGCTCTGAGTTGGACAGGAGCATGGTGGCTGGGGCTCCCCCACTGCCCACCCCCAGCTGGCCTGCAGGCCTGCTAAACACCAGGGGAAGCCATGCCCCTGCCCAGGCTACCTGACAGCTCGAGTGGCTGACCTGAGCCATCCACCCCCGGGCCCAGGACAGCAAGCTGGAGACACTCTGGGCTGTGACTCCTACCTGGGAACACATAGGGGCCTCCTCGGGTGCTCTCCTGAGCCAGGGCCCCCTACCTGGAGGACATCCCGGGAATCCCGAGTCTACCTCACACTGATCCTGAGGCTTCGAGCAAGGGCTCACTCTCTGCTGGCCTCAGTGTGCTCATCTGTAACATGGGGGCATAGGCACCAGCCTCCCAGGGTTGCCAAAGGGGTGGACTATAGCTAGGGCTGGTGCAGAGCCTGCATGTAATAAATAGTGAATATAGGACTACAATTGGATTTTTCAATTAATTAAACTTACTGGTGCATTTTAAATATATATAATGATCACTTTCACCTTAGAGACTTTGTATCTGCAAATGACTTAATTTCTTTCTTTTCTGTTGCCCTACCCTCCCTCCCCTCAACTCCTCTTCCCTCCTTATTTACAAAACCTTTATTTCCAATTCTCCTTCTTTGCTTTTTTCTCCCCCACCCCCAGTTCCCCTTCCCAGTTGAGCATTTTCTTCCAATTTCATAATATCTAATATGCATCCTGGTCCTTAGTTGTACTTCTAGTTTCTCACACCAGAGAAATTGTGCGATATTTACACATGTGTTTGATTTCTTTCTCTTACAAGTGTGGTCTCAGGGTGCATCCAGGTACCTCTACATGTCTCAAGTTTATCCTTCTTTATGGCTAAGTAGTACTCCACTGTATTGGGCTGGTGTCAGCGTAGCAGACTAAGCACCTGTTTAGGCAAGTACAAGGACCAGAGTTCGATCTCTGGCACAATAGGCCATGCCAGCCCCACCCCTGGGCATGTTCAGCTGGCCCCTGAGACTAGGCATGGTGGTGCATGCTTTTAATTCCAGTGCTGGACAGGCCAAAACAAAAAGATCGCTACGAGTCCAAGCTGGGCAGTGAGACCCTGTACCAAATACATTAAATAGAAAAAAGTGCTCCACTGTATGTATATTAAAAAATCTTCTTTATTCATATGCCAGTTGCTGAGCATTTAGGCTGTTTATAATAATAAATATCACTCTAGCTAAATTTGGAAATAACCTAAAATTTGAGTTATTGTTAAAGCAATTTTTTTGAAATTTTCATTTTTTTATTTTTCTTGTTTCAGAACCTTTGTTTGTTTATTCACTCATTTTTATGGCTGGCTCAGCCTGCCCCAAGGGTAGGGCTGGCGCAGCATGTGGTGCCAGGGATCTAACCACAGCCCCTGAAGCTGCCCAAACTTTCCCAAGCAGGTGCTTTAGACCACTGAGCCATCCGCCGGGCCCCGTTAAAGCAAATTATGTTTGGTCTCTGCCCTCAAGAGCCCGTAGCACTCCTGCAAAGGGCGTTTTGGCTGTTAAGTGTTGCTCGAGGAAGCGGCAAAGGAAGGGAGCAGTGCTTTCTGGCTGGTGGGATCTGGGAGTACTTCCGGCAAAGGGGTCGGGCCTTGGAGGAGGGGCGGGGTTTAGGGTGAGACTCAGGCGGGCAGGAGGACGCCGGTGGTGAGAAAGCTGGGCCACACACGGTGGAGGGGGCAGTGTTCCAGCAGCCTGGAGAGCAAGGTTGATGTCAAAGGGCTCCATCCGGGCTTTGCAGGCACCGCGCAGGTGCTGGGCCTCATTCTGTGGGGAATAGGAAGTTGGTGAAGGCTCTGAGGAAGGGCGTGGTGGCGAACTAGGTTGCCTCGTTCCTAAGGCGAGGCCGGGGCAGTTGCAGTGCCCGCCGGGGCAGTTGCCCCGCCTGCCTGGGCCTGGTGAGAGGCTGTTGTGGCTTACAGTGCTGAAGGAGGTGGCCTCAGGCAGACGCAGGCTGTGCCTCACGGATCATTGCCCAGCAGCTGCACGCCTCGGGGCTCTGGCCCTGACTGCAGCACACACCAGATGTGAGGCCTGCACCGTGGTCTTTCCAGCCCTTGCCCTGTCTCCCTCCCTCCACTCTTCTCGAGGGTGTTCGCCATGGGTGGCATGCCAAGCTGGCACCCACAACTCCCAGCCAACTCCTCCAAAACCCCCGGGGCCAGGCTGTCACACCCAGGCTGCCAGGAGCCGGGCTCACCCCCAGGATGAGCCCCGGCTGGTGTTAATGAGGTCCAGCCAGGTGGAACAGCCGTGAGAGCCAGTGCCGGCCAGGAGCAGGCATGTCATGCCGCCGGGCCCTGCACAGCTAAGCCAGTGACCTTCCCCACTGACCGCGCAAAGACCAGAGGGGCTTGGCAGGTGTCCTCCGCTTGACACCTGCTCTATTTCCATGGCTGCTGTCCAGCCCCAAGCCACCAACCACCACTGTGTACCTGGGTACCTGCAGTCACTCTTCCTGGGCCCTCTTCCTGTGATGGTGAACCTTTCAGAGCTTAGCACGATAACACACGGCCAGCTACAGCACGAGGGCCATCACGTCGGTTCACCACCAATGCTGTATTCTCTATGCCGCGCTTCTGCCACCCTGCCACGTGCACGCCCAGCAACCTGTCCACAGCGCACATGACCACATCTGGTCCGGAGGGACCGCCTGGCTCCCACAAGATCTCTGCTGCTGCTTCTCCCTGTGCGACCCTACCCCTCGCTCACAAATCAGCCCACGTGCCAGACTGCCCACCTTGCCCATCACCCTGGCTGTCCTGTTGCTTGCAAACCTCCCCCCTCTGTCCAGTTAAGTGCTTCTCAAACTGCGCTCCTGGGTCCATCAGCTTGTTAGAAACATGGTTTCCCAGGCTCTGCCCAGACTTGAGTCAGAGACGCAGGCATGGCCCCAGCAGCCTGGCCTTTCACAGGTACATTGCTATGCAAGGGCTTCTGGCTTCAGGCATTCTTTTCAATACACATATAGTACATGTTAATTTTATGAAATATTGGGCCCCACTGTGGCACTTTTGTACCTGTTTATATTCGACTCATATTCTTCCCCCATTATCCTCCCTTATGCCCCACTCCCCAGCCCCCTTAGTTCTGTAAAGTTCAGACCTCAGCTCCAACAGCATTTCCTAAAGCACTGTCCCCTTCATTTCCTGGAGGTCTTCTGCTTCACTAGAATACCATTCTGTGGCCCCTGGGGGATGTTACCTTTTTTGCCCGACAGGGCGCTGTGTTAAATGAGTGTGGGGCTGAGTGAGTGAGCCCTGCCTCCGCTTCCAGCCCTTTGTCTGCTGTGGAGGGAAAGGAACACAGACGTGAACCCATGGAGTTGGGTCTTCAGGGAGCAGTGCACGTTCACCAGGGAAAGAGGTGGAGACAGGGAAAAGCAAGTCTTATGGGTGGCAGGAGCAGCAGGCTCCACATGGAACCATGCAGGGACATTAGGGAGTGACCTGAGTGGCAGCAAACAAGGCCAGGTGGTCAGCTAAATGCCACTGGGCGCTCCAGGCTGGAGAGTGATTTCTGACCTGGTTTGTCTTTTTAAAAATGGTTCAGGTAGCGCAGCGTGGCAAGCCAAGAGGCTCGGGTTCCTCATGCATTTACTCCTGAAGTGTGGGCTGGGCAGGCCGCGGATGCCGCGTGGGAGGGCTGTCTGTCCTTCTGTCTGCCTCTCTCCAGCCCTGCTCCTTCGCTCAGCTCAAGGGCCCCAGCTGCTCTTCTTGGGTTGCTGCAGAGCCGCCCACCCAAGAGGAGCTTCCTGGGGAGGGAGGCAGCCAACAGGATCTGCCCGGGACAGGGGACAATAGCACCTTTGTTGCTTCTGCCAGGGCCACTGCTCCAAGAATAGCTGTTTGCTGGGTTCAGCACAGAGCAGGGCCGGTGCTGGGTGGGAGGAGGGTGTGGGATTCAGGCTCTGATGTGGCCGCCCGCTAATGCCCTGGACCCCTTGGGGCCTGCTCTGGTTTCTCACTGACCCAGAGGAATGAAGGCAGGTGGGAAGCATCAGCACAGTTACTAAGCCAGGGTCCTAAGAGCTCATCTCCTGCGTGAGTTTGTGAAGGGCCTACTGTGCGCAGAAGCTCAGGATGGGAGGCAGCAGTGGCTGACAGAGATCCAGCACAGAGGCCCAGAGCATCCCCTGCATGCCACATGCAGCCAGGCCATGGTGGGAGGGGGCCCAGGCCCAGATCTTCTGCACCTGGACCCCAGCCCCAGGGCTTTGGCTGGGCTTCGTGATGGGGACAGTTGGCCATGGCCATCGAGCATCCATCCTCAGCTGAATCCAGTGTCCCCTGAGGGGTGAGGACTTGGGAAGGGCGCAGGGGGACAAGGACAGAGTGGCTTGGGGCTTCTGTTTCAAGCTCCTCTACCAACGTCAGGCAGGAATGGGCTCCTGGACCCTGCTCAGTGTCCCCTCCTGTGCCCCAAACCAGGGACTTGGCCAGTGGCCCCTGAAGCGGCTATCTTTTTATGTGTCATTGTTTTGTTTGTTTGTTTGTTTTGTTTTTTCTTGTGGTGCTGGGGATGGAACAAGAGCCTTGTGCATGCTGGGAAAGCACTGTTCTGAGATATATCCTCATCCCCCGACTGGCCAGGGTCAGAAAGATGCTGCCCAGCAGCTGTGACAAACTAATTCCCACAGCCTCAGCCTCCGCTGGGCTCTCACCACTGGGCCACACTGCTGCACCTCATGGGCTCTCAAAGTGTGGCCCTTCCACTAGCGACACTGGCAGTTCTGGAAAGCAGGACAGAAGGCCTGTCTGAGGCCTCACCGCTACTGATCTCAGAGACCAGACACAGCCCGTCCTGGTCACACAGCCAGCAGTCCCTGCCCTTCACCTTGGCTGCCCCAGGCAGACTCTCCAGGGACAGGATCCCTGCTGCACCTGCAGCCTTCAGAATGCATGTGGGGTTCAAACAGCACCCCTGCTGATCTGAAGCCAGAAGGGCAGATCTGCCCCAGGCCAGTGTGTGAGTCACAAATCCCGTAAGAATCCCTCCTAGATCCCTCCCAGATCCCTCCTAGATCCCTCTAAGGCCTTTGGGAGCCCTGGAGCTGAGCCCTGAATTCAGCAAAGCTGTCAGCCCTTGGTGCCTTCCCCTATCCCTACACCCCTGTCTGTCCTCTTCCCTAAGCCTGGCATCTCAGCTCAGGGGGCCAAAAATGAACCCCACAGGCTGCCAATTTTCTCACAATTCTGAAGACCGGAGCCTGTGCTGAAGAAAGCCACTTGCCCTGCTCATAGAGCCCCCCCTCCCCCGTCACCAGGGCCTTTCATCAGTGTGCTTATGAGGGGATAGACAGACAGACAGACAGACAGATGGAGGGAGAGCACACTTCTGATAAGGTCACCAGTCCTATCAGGCTAGAGCCTCACCGGGTGCCTTTCTGAGACCTTAGTTACCGCTTGACAGCCCCACCTCCCAATACCACCACACTGGGACTAAAGCTGCAATGGATGGATTTGGGGGTCGCCGATACTCAGCCCATAGCAGCCTCAGGGAGCCCCCAAATTCTCCTGTCCTGAAGTCTCGTGCTTTTCAGAATCCCAGAGTATCCCCTGTCTGTGGAAAACCATCCTGAGCCCCCAAAGAATGCAGAATTCAGGCTGAGAACATCAGTGGGGGTGGGGATCCCACCGCAGAGAGAGACACCACCCACCCCACCTCTGGGGACAGGAGTTGCAGGCTAAGTAAGTCCCTGTGAGAACCCTGCTCTTTCCTCAGTGACCGTCTGGAGGTACCTGTCAGAGTTCTGACTATTGCTGGAGCAAACGTATCCCTCTGTGCGGGCCTCAGCCGCCTGGCCCTGCAGTACCACGGGCTCCCAAAGTGGGTCAGAAGTGGAGGATCCTCATAAAGAATTCAGGTCCTGTGGGGTGGGAGGGCACGCTCCTGTAATCCCAGCACTGGCAGGCTCAGGCAGAGGAACCACCTGGAGTTCCAGGGTAACCTGCACTACAGAGTGAGTTCAAGGTCCACCTGAACTGCATAGTGAGATCCTTTCTCCAAAATAATAATAATAATAATAATAATGATAATAATAAAAATAATAATTCAGGTCCTGGAGCTGGGATGTAGCTCAGTGGTAAAGCACTTGGTTCCAGTCCCAGCAACTCAGAAACAGCAAAGCATTCACATGTCTGAGCCAGCGCTTGAACATGCTTGACTGTAGGTGAAGACCAGCCCAGGAGCCTGTGCACTGTGCACTCAGCAAGTGTCCCCTACTACAAGGTGGCTGCTGAGCGGGGTCCTTTGTCCCTAAGGCAAGATGACCCAGGAGGCCCTTGAGCTTTGTCCTCCCTGCCTCTCCAGGAGTCTCCCCCCGAAGGCCCTTGTCCCACCTACCCTAGGGCTCCCCTGACCCTCTGTCCCTTCTTCCTGCAGTGCGGCTCCAGCGGGGGCCAGAACCTTCAGCCTAAAGCACTCCGAGCATGTGCAGGTGGAGGTCGTGCGTGACGGGGAGGCCGAGGAGGTGGCCACCAATGGCAAGCAGCGCTGGGCTCTCTCTCCCAGCACCACGCTGCGGGTCACCATGAGCCAGGCGAGCACCGAGGCCAGCAGTGACAAGGTAGGTACCATGGCAGGGAGGTCCTGTTCCTGGATTCCAGGCTCCCAGGGCCACACTGGCGTAGGGGCAGGATAGAGCAGCCCGTCCCAGAATGACAACCGCGTGGGTTACTTCCAGTTTTCTAATAGCCGCATCAAAGAAAGAGGTGAAATTGGCTAGGTAAACCCTAGGAGGTTTAGGCAGGTGGGTCACAACCTTGACCCCAGCCTCGGCAACTTAAGGACTTAGTGAGACCCTGTCTCAGTATAAAAAATAAAAAGGAGCCGGGCATGGTGGCTCACGCCTGTAATCCCAGCACTTGGGCAGCTGAGGCAAGAGGATCAGTGCAAGTTCAAGACCAGCCTGGGCTACAAAAGTGAGTTCAAGGCCAGCCTGAACTGCATAGTGAGACCCTATCTCAAAAAAGAAAAAAAAAAATTAATTAATTAATTATAAAAAAATAAAAAGGGCTGGAATGCATCTCAGTGGGAAGACCCCAGGTTCAACCCTCAGTACCACCTATACAAAAAAAATGAGGTGAAATTAATATTCCTAACATATTCTACTAAAACCCATACATCAAGTTATCATTTGACATGTTTTAAATTTTTTTTAAAAAGATGGTTTATATTCTTTCTCTTTTACACTTAAACGAAATTCACACCTACAGCACATTCTGAGAAACATCTGCTGCACCTCAAGAGCTCCCTGGCCCCAGGCTGGCAGCTGTTGAGTGGGACTGGGACTGGAGACTTCCTAGGGTCAAAGTGTGGGTGGCCAGGGGATGGAGGGGAAGCAGAGATGTTCAGCGTCATAGGATTCTTTGGCCCCAGCACCCTGGATCTTACTGTCTGGGCTGCATCCTGAGAAAACAGCCTCAGCCCAGTGCCCTAGGAGCCGGGCAGGGGAGCAGATGTAGGGCTTAGCAGCATTTGGAAACCCCTCTGGGTAGTGGCGCGTGCACAGGGCACAGATGGCACCTGCATCCTCGCTGTGCTGGGAGGGGGGCTGCCATCCAGCGTGGTCATCTGGGAGAAGCAGCCCCAGAAGACAATCCAAGAGAACTTCCTGGAGAGGAGGGTCCGGGTGTCTGGAGAGGGTAGGCGTGGGGTCACCCCTGCTCTCCTGCTGGGACCTCTCATCTGTGCCCTGCTCTATCAAGGTCACTGTCAGCTACTATGAAGAGGAGGGCAGCGGCCCCATCGACCAGGCCGGACTCTTCCTCACGGCCATCGGTGAGTTGGGCACTGCTGTCGCCTGGATCCCTTCACCCCCCTGGCCTGGCACTGCCACCCAGCTCAGTGACACCAGGCTGTGTTCCGCATTGCAGACCTGGAGGCTGGTCTGAGAGGTGCAGGCCTAGGCAGAGGCCTCGCGGGCCCCTGGCCCTTCTACATGCCTGAGTCTGCCAAGGACTCACCCAGTGCCGCAGCCTCCCTACTTACTGGCTCTGCGGACCACCGAGAAACAGGAAGGCCTGTATCTCCCACCTTTCCCCTGCAGCCTGGTCCTGGGTAATCTCAGCTCCTCCCTGCTGGCAGGTTGATTCTGAGTTTCTTGCGCTGAAGCCCACTGCCCTATTCTGGGTACCAGGCCAGCATGCCAGGGAGCCCAGTGGGCCCAGTAGCACCCAGTGGAATGTGGTCGTGTGAACTTTCAGTTAGTCAACCCTATTGCAGTCAAAGAGTTCCTTTGATTTTCTCTTCCAATCAAACATTTAAGCCAGAAGGCATTTGAGAGGGTCACTTTGTCTATCCAGCCTTGGTTTAACATAGAGTTGCTACCTGGCCAGGGACAGGATCTAGCCATTATTTAGTGCCTGCTGTGTGCCAAGGGCTTCTTAGAAACCCTAACAATGTCACCATGTTCCATGCGTCTCAGCCATGTCTAGGCCATGCTGCGTGCAGAAGGAGGAGTAAGATAAACGCTGAGTATTCACAGAGCAGCTCCAGTGTACCACATCCCAATGCTATGTGTCTTACAGCCATGGTTTACATCTATTCCCACAGTAATGCCAAGGATAAAGGCCTATCATCGTCCGTATTTTACAGATGAGAAAACTGAGGCTCAGAAAAAAAAAATAACCAGCCAAAAGCTCCCTGAGGCTCCACTCCTAGAAGGCAGCTAGCGGGCCACCAAGTCATTTGGCTGAGCCTCACTTTCTGAGCTCTCAGAATCTCGCTAGACAAGCTCCCCTCTCGCCCTCCCTGTGCCCTGAAGCAATCTGAATGGCAGAGCTTGTCTTCGTCTCAGCTCCTTCCCATGTAGGCTTGGTCGAGGTCACCTTATCCCTCTCTCTACACTGAGGGGCACCCCGTCTTGAGGTGGGGGATCCTGGGATGACCTCAGAGGGCTTAGGAAGTGGTAACCAAAGACTCCCTCATCATGCTAAGCCCAGGCACGTGAGTGAACCTCACATGCACACAGAGCCCCCAGCTGTCTCGGATGACTGTCCCCAAGGAAACTGAACCTCGCAGATAGGGACACCTGAGGACAAAGTCAGGAGGGCAGGGGCCAGAGGCCTATCAAGGGAAGGTGATCCCGGTTCGCTGTGCCAAGAAGTCGTCCCCGGTGCAAGGCGGGCTTAGGGGGGATGGCCCAGGAACCGGAAGCAGCAAGCCTGGGTGTCCTGGGCACTAGGCCAGTAGCGGGTGTGCAGGGGACGCAGCTCAGGGTGCCTGGGTGGTCAGCCTTAGAAGTGCTACACAAGCCCACAACAAAGGGCTACCTTTGCCCTCCAGGTTCTGAGTTACTGTCACTAAGCATTGATTCCTTTGAGTTCGACAGGTGGCAGATATTTAGCTTCTATGTCCCCCTTGGGTGCCCGTGAAAGAGAAAGACAGGGAGAGGGAGAGAGAGGACTTGGATATAGGGTTTAAAAAAAAAAAAGACACTGAAATAATTTGCAATCAATTAGCATCATTTTAATACCTATGAAGTAAGTGGGACAGCCTGTCAGGATAAATGATGGCCATTTACCACCAGCAAATAACACTCACCGCACTGAATTTATGCTTCCTGGGCTACCAGCGATCTAGGTCCTATCAGGTGTCTGTGGAGACCACTGGCCTGTCTGCCCCACCCCAATGCTCCTGTTCCCTTTGGCAGCGTTCCCCCAAGAACCCTTGAGCCCCACACCCAGGGTAACCGCGCAGGGGTGGCGCAAAGACCCTCTACATGTCCCCAGAGGGTGTGACCAACTCTGTAATGCCTTAACTGGCTCCTTCTCCCCAGAGTCTGGTCTGCGTGCACTGAACAGAGAAAGCCCTGACTTCAGGTAGACAGAAATACCATGGCCCTGCCCTCTCCCGCCGCATTGGGACCACCGACAGGTGACCTGGCTCTCCTGAGATTAGTTTCCTCAGCTGGGACTCACGGAGCATTTCCGCTCTGTGCTTCCCAGGATTGGAGGATTGGATTCGGCGGGGTGGCATGCGCAGAGGGCCTTCGGTGGGGTCCAGAGCAGGCACCAAGTGGGCACTACCGTCTCCTCCCTTCCTCTCTGAGGAGCCACACGTACTCTCTGCCCAGGCGAAGAACAAGAAAGTTAGCCTCCCACAGCCCACTTCTGGGGGTTTGGGAACCAACCTACAGCGCACCCTTGGCCACAAACCAGGTCCCCTCTTGGTTCCAGTCCTACAGGGACTTGCTGTCTCTGGGGACACTGGAGGGATGTCCAATTAGGGATGATTTGCAGAGGTCCCTGTTCTGGGTACCATGGCAGGAGAAAGTGTATGGCACACGTGGCTGGGGCCAGGCAGTGGGATCGGTGTGCATGTGTGCACACACACACACGCCTCAGGACGTTGGCACTGCACTGGGGAGCTCATCCCCGAGCCCCCTGGCAGAGCCCACACCATTTCCGGGATTGGAGAGGAGTAACTATCCTTCCTCCCTACCACATCCCAAGCAGCTGGTTAGGGCAGGCTGAAGAGCAGCCCGACACTGTCCGCGGGGAGGCTGGCAGCCTGCCGAGCCTCAGGGTCTTGGTTCTCAGGGCAGATTGCCTTGAACCCAATCCTGGTGACATTTCGCTTTAGCCTGCCCCACACCCTGGCGCCACCTGACACCTTGGAGCTATTCCGGGGAGCTGAGGTAAGATCCAGAGCCTCTGGGAAATGTCTGGGACCCAGAGGCTCTGAAACAGGTGTCCTCTCCTGCCTCCCCTGAGGACAGCAGGGCTATCCTGGGAGGACCGGGAGCTGGGAAAGTCGTGCCAGCCCTGCCTGCTGTGCCTCTATGCATCAACCCCAGTGGAATCGGACAGTAGGAAGCCTCGCAGGGGTCTAGGAGTGAGGGTGGAGGGCGGAGGAGGACGTCTTAGGTGACGGGGTAGAGAGAGAAACAACTGCGGTGAAATGGGCCGGTGCGATGGCTCACTGGTCTAAAGCTTTCCTGCTTAGCAAAAGCTTAGGCGGCAGCAGGGACCGCTGTTCCCTGTTCGCGGTTCGCTGTTTGATCCCTGGCACCGCATGCAGCGCCAGCCCCGCCCCCAGGGTAGGCTAAGCCGGCCATTTAAAAAAAAAATCATTTATTTATTGGGGCTGGGGAGATAGTTCAGTAGAATAAGCACTTGCCTGGCAAGCGCTGGATCCTAAGTTCAATCCCCAGTACTGAAGAAAAAAAAAAAAAAAAA
>PVJA010017531.1:0-41282 GCA_004027025.1 Myocastor coypus | reverse complement strand
GATCCATGATCCCTGGGATTATGGGTTTTAGTACTGATGGGATTATGGGTGGAAGTACTTCTGGGATTATGGGTGTAGCTTAGGGCGGGAGCTAAGGCAGAGAGCCTGAATGTAATATAAAGAGAGACAGAGAGACAGACTGGAGCTCTAGCTGGTGCTGCTGCTCTGCTGCCCTGTTTGGTTGGCTGCCTCTGCCACCGTTTTGCTGCTGTTCTGCCGCCATGAACTGGATGCTCTCCGCCCTGCTCCACTCAGCCTTGGGCTAGCCGAATATGGACTGAAACCTCTATGAACTGTGAGCTAAATAAACCTGTCCTTCCTTCATTTTGAGTGTCGGGTGTTTGTCCCAGCAACGAGCAAAAAGTAACTAATACAAGCATATACTTTAAAATATTGAAAAAATGGAATAGATAATTTGGGATATTACTTGAATTCCTTACAATTTATTTTCTGTTTTGGTTTGTATTTATATACAAAATATACATTTTGTTTCTTATATAATAGAAATACATTTAAGCTTGTGTTTCTGAGTTGCTAACTATTCTTTGTTTTTATTCATTTTAATGAGAAAAAAGATAAAATAGCAATGAGTCAGTTTCAAAACAAGTTAGGTGGATGGTTACATTAATCCAATGCATATTATCTTCATAGTAGTTATTCAGAGGACAAGATGCAGACTTGATATCTTGTCTAAGCAGTATTATTTTATTCTCAATGAACTAAGACAAAGTGGCTATATATCTTTCCTAACTCTCTGTATACACACACACACACACACACACACACACACACACACACACATTTTCTTTTTTAAAGTTTATAATACTAGGATAAAATATAACTTATCTTATAAGTAGATTTATTTCACAACATTCCAAAATTCAAATTAAATTGTGAGTATAATTTAGAGGCCAGAATGTTGTGTATTATGCATGAAACTGTAATCAATTCAGAGTATGCCCATAGTATTTGAATAGGTTAGTATATACAAAAATAATCAACTAAGGAAAAGTTTCCATGGTAGTAAGGAATTACTAAGAATAAAACATAACATAAGTACTAGATTGGCAAATATATGATCAGTACTTCTAACAGTTTGAGGATACGATATTGCACAAAGTTCTAGTATGTCATGTACATGGCCAGCGTCTATGATGCTTACTGGTGGGTGAGTGTCACTTGTGGGACTGAGCTACTGCTATTTCCTTGATATCAACCTTGTACACCCAGACAGAATCATGATCCATAGCGTACAGGAGAAGTCCATTTGAAGAATATGCTGATGGAAATATTTTGCTTCTGTATACAAAAGAACAGTTGAAAGACTGCTGTTGCATACATCTTTTTCTCCTGTGTTTAGTTGTCTGCCCTGACTGCTGGTTTCTTTCCATTTTCCTTTATGGAGTTGTGGTCATTTTGATCCCTCTCTAGAATATTTTTTATTAAACTGTGTAGTATTGGCTTTGTCATTATGAAATTCTTTAGTCGTTCTGTTTCCTGGAAGTATTTTACTTCTCCATTATACTTGAACGAGAGTTTTTCAGGGTCTGTCAGTCTGGGTGGGAATTTGTTTTCTTGCAAAACTTGTAGCACTTTGCTCCATGCTGTTCTTCCTCCTGTGGACTTTATGTGTTACTTTCCCTAAGACAAGAAGAGAACAGTGCTGAGTTCTTAATCTTTGTAGTTGAGGCAGTTCTGTATCTGTATCATATCCCCAAAAACTTGAGAGAACATGTTAGGTACAAGCCAGACATGGGGCCTAAGAAAGAGTTGTGATTGAATAATAAATGGCTTTGATTTTTCTTTTAGGAAATAAAACTAGCCTGTTGGATGAAGGTAATATCTCTTTTCAGCAGTCCTCTGTATCAAGTGTATGGTGTTCTTTTCCTGTATAGCACTTACATTCTGAAGAGCTTTGAGGTCATTGACAGAATACTTCTCACTCTTGAATTTCAGAGTATAATAGCACATATCTAAAGCCAGAGATGTAATTTTCTGTAAGTGTACTAAAAATTACTTTAGTTCTTTGTATTGTACATCCTCAAAGAATTGGTGCTCCCAAACTCAGTGAGGAGGAATAGTCCCATTTTTACTTTTATTGACTCTTGGTTGTACACTTTTCAGGGTTATTTTTGTTAGGAAGCAGCTGTGGTAAGAATGTGTGCTTATTTTTTACTAGTGACTTCTACTCCAGTAGTCTTCTGACCAAAGGCTCACCTTGTCTGCTGCTTCTACTCTAGCTCAATTTTGTTCTAATGGGTGTGTTCTTTTCACTATATGAAGATGACCTCCTGGATTCTTTCTCAGCTCTATAACCGTTTCTGCCAAGACATTCCAGATAGTTGAGGTTGAGGACAGGAGATCTGAATAAGGAATAAAATAGATTTGATGAGGAGAAATTTCTAAGACTTTTCTATTATATGCTGATAGTTTCCAGCTGGTTTGGAGTCATACTATTAGACATTAGCCTTCTTATTTCAGAGCTACTTTTACATTGAGCAACCATGTGTGCATGCCTTTTCTCCTTCCTCTTATCTCTGTTTTTCCTGCCCAGTTTGCCACCAGTTTTTTAAGTCTGTCTTTTCTATTTTCTTTCAACATCATGCTAACTCCTTCCCATAATCAGCAGTTTGATTTCTTTGAGGCTGAAGGGAAACTGGTGTCTTTTTTATGGTGTGCTCTCCTCAGGGGGAATAAGAGTACACATCCTTTCAAGTCCTGCCCTAGACCTTCCCTGGGAGCTACATTAATGCCTAAAGCTTTCTAAGTATTTAAACTGTGCCCCATATAGTAATAAACATGTTACATAGTTAATAATATTCAATTCAGCTGAATAAAGTTCGTATACTATGTGATACATAGATAAGGAAACTGATGCTTAGAGAGCTTTAATCACACACCACTGTGTACACAGCTGGAATCAGGTGATGGAATCAAGATTAAAACTGGACTGCCAATTCTGAAGCTTTCATCTAACTGCCCAGGGAAAGGCTGTGAGCTCACATCGTTTTTAACTGGGCTTACAGCAGCGTACTTTATCTGTGTTATTTCCCCTTTACATCAACCTAAACATTTAAGTCTCTGTATATCTTCAATTCACTTAGTGTTCTGGATTAGTCTGATGATGGTAACTGTGTTTTAAAGAACCAGAAAGACAAGTGTGAGGGGAAGGCTCTTGAAGCTATTGTCCCCTTTGATTGTATAGTTAAGCAACAGGGCTTCTGACAAGGAACTGAGGGCATAAGTGCTCTTGTTTTGGAGAGATAATTGGTGGAAGTTGTATTTGTGTAGTTAATTTGTGTTCATGTCTCAATACTGTGAGTATCCACAGGCAGCAAACGTGTTGCACAACAGTCCTACAAAACAAGGTGCTCTTCAGCTCTGGCACTGGTTGGTGCACCTGAGTAATAATAGGAAAGCTTGTTGACCATTTGATACTTCACAGCCCAGTAATTAGAAACTATAAAACACTAATATGAAGCAAAGCCTCCAGTTAATGAAAACAAAACAAAACAAAACAAAAAACAAAAAAACAAACAAAACTACAGTCCTGCTTTGTGAATGAGTACAAAATCACAAGTGGCTGCTTATACAGCAGAGCAACAGATTCAGGATTTTGGCAGCCATTTTATATACATAAAAGACTATATTAATTTGGGTGATGTCATTACTTTTTAAAAACTGAAAACAACAGTAATTCCCTAACTTTCTTGCTTTTAAAATGTACTGCAATAGTTCTAAAATTTTGGCTTCTAGATCAGAACTTATCAGGAAAATCTGGTAGCTGGTTAGAATGGAAGTCTTGGACCTTTACCTGAATGTACTAAAACAGAAACTGGGAGTAGGGCTTAGTAGTTGATATTCTGAAACATTGTGAAGTTTGAGAGACAATAGGGGGTATGGAGAGTAATTCTGGAGAAAGCAAGTGGTTAAGTTCCTATAGTGCAACAGCAGAGGATGAGCAATAGGCTTCTCTGGGCAGTGGTGGCATAGTTGGCCAAAGATGTGGTACTGTGAATATGGGAAAGATTCCTACTGTATCAGGAAGTCAGAGGGAATGTCTAGAGGGTATCTTTCCAGGAGATCTGTTTGGAAAAGGGACTTTAGCAGTGGCTTATTACCAATCTTTAAGGAACTCTTCATTGTGTAATTCACTATATGGGCAGTACTAGTGTAGTCAGAGTTGGCAGACATAAGTTGTGTTGGACAGAGAAAAAGCATGGGGAACAAAACAGAGCTTTGGTGATGCTGCTCATGTACTGTGCTCATCATTGTCCAGAACTGTCGTTAAAACCTTTGGGGTGAAATCTTTTCTCTGTTGTATCCCTTCTCACTTTGCTGTTCTCTTTCCCTGTCTCTTGTTCTTTTGGCAGTTGGGATTTTGAAAGTAATTTTCTTGGGACCTCTTTGCAAATGGTCCCTTTATACTTTCCACACCGTTTGGTGATCCCACTTGTGTCGCAGTTACACAGATTCATTTCAGAGTCATCAGAAGTCCTTCTACAGTTGACCACTGAAGATCTCTTAGGAAAGACGAGCTTGCTGTCATAGCAAAACAAATTCTGTTGGTATTCCCATAAAGGCTTAGGTTCCTAACTACTGCTATGTAAGGAGCTCCTCATATAGCTAGATGACAGTGTCTCTGTTGGGGGAACAAACCTGGTATAAGCAGAATAGGCATCCTGTGGTTTCTTGGTTAATATATGGACTTAAAAATTTTAGATATATTTAAAAATTTATTTAATTTGCTTGCCTTTCCTCCTACCTTTTTGAAGATTGGATTTTCTTATTCCTTTAAGAGAAGAATATGGGCCATATTGGCTGATGAGTTTACCCTGTTCTTCTGGGTAGTCATCTAACACAGCATAGTGGAGCTGTAGGGATGAAGAGTTGAAGGAGACAGAGCCTGTGTCCTTTGTGACTTCAGGAAGGGGAGGAGATTGACTCAGGATTTTTTTGGCTGAGGAGGCTGACCTCCCACAAATGAATCACCCAGAAACAAATCACCAAGATCTTGGATTTTATTATTCTCTCTGTTTTGTTATGTGGGAGAACTTGTTTGGAACAGGTTTACTGTTGGATCACAACCCTAATATCACACTTCTGAATGCCTATGTAGTTATTTTGGATTATCATTATCATTATCAGTATCAGTATCATCATTACTTTTTTTTCTGAGACAGTCTCATTAAGTAGTTCAGGCTGGCCTTGAAATTGTTACGTAGCCTAGACTGGCCTAAGAACTCCTGACAGTCCTTCTCTTTCAGCCTGCTGAGTGCTAGATTACTGTGGGCATGTACCATTATACCCAGTTTTGGATTTTATTTTATTTTAAAGGTCTATATTATCCTGCTTGTTCTTAGATAATGGTAGATGTCGATTTTCTTTCTGTGTGGCACAAAATGGCCTTGGAGAAGTCAGAAGCTTACATTGGAGTGTTTATATGACAGGACTTAAGGAAAGATGGTCCTTTTGTCAGATGAATGAGAGGGTCTAAACCTAGTAGATGTTCATTACAGTTGTGGGTTTTCTATGTTGGGACAAGAAGGCTGACTCTTGGTCCTTTCCAGCCTGCTTGCCCTTCATCTTGTTTTAATTAAATACACAGCTGATGATGTGAGCTTGTCTCCTGGCTCCCTCAACTACCCTCTCAGAGCAGAACATCCCTCAGACAGTTGTAACAAGTCTCAAGAACCAAGCTTCCTTTGTTCTGAGGCAATTAAAATAAATCTGCCTAAGCGTCTCCAAATGCAGATGAAGCTTAGTGCTGATTAGAGGTGACCCTCTAATAACCCTGACTTGATTAGGCAGAACCAGTAGTGTATAGGCAAATTTTGAGACTATGGTCAAACCAGCATTTCACAGGTGGGATGGGATGGGGAGGTAGACTTGCTCAGTTTAGTCCCAGGCTACTTGAAAACTGTTAACTGTGGTAAAGAATTTGGGTGAAATAAAAGGCAAGACCTGTGGATTTACCTTTAAGAGGCTCAGTCAACCACCACTTCAGATATATTTGCTTCTTGGTAGGTCAGTGGTGAATCGAGTTTGCCAGAGGTCTTGCCCTAGAATTAAAAATGGTGGTAAAAAGCACACTTAAGAATGTTCTGATAAAGTCTTAGATATGATGGGTGTTTTTTTTTTTTCCTTAATCTAGATGTCTGTCATTCCTTTTCTGCCAATTACCTGTGTTTTTAGATTAATTTCTTGGAGGGATTTTGTTAGTATTCTGTGCAGCCATGTTGAATCTTCCTGGCCTTTTTTTAAATAACACTTTTTTATTAAGTTAATTTTTAATAGTGTTATAGAAGATCCAAACTAGAATTATTTAGTATTTATAGTAAGACTCACTGCTTTTTGAAGAGACATTTGTTAACTGATCCATCATTAACTTCTGGCACACTAGGTACACCTCTCTTAGTATTTATCACATGTGTATACTATAATTTTTGCTTTATCTCCCATGTGATAACGGGTTAGGAAGCAGGGAAATTTTCTGTTTATACCTGGTTTCTGACCAGATAAGTTGCACTCTTGGTAGCCACAGGGATTAGCAGTTCACAGTAGGTCACCACCTGTTTTTATGGTTGTCAGCTAAGCAATGTTTTCATATTTATTCAAATGGTTGAAAAGACATAAGAGGAAAGCTATTTCCTGATTAATGAGAGTTATGTGACATCTAATTTCATTGTTCATGAATAAAAATTTATTGGAATATAGCCATTATGGCTTATTTACATTATTATTCTTGGTTGGATTTTGTGCTGCAATAATTGAATTGGGTAGTTGCAAGAGAGACCATGAATGTTGAACAGGGTAAAATATTAACAGTACATCTCCAGGTTGTTTGCTGTCCACTCCGTTACATGAAACTTATGGTAAATGTGTATTGTTAGAATTATTATTATTATTATTTTTTTTTTTTTTTTGTCTTTTTGAGACAGGGTCTCGCTATGCAGTTGAGGCTGGCCTTGAGCTCACTTTTGTAGCCCAGGCTGGTCTTGAACTCGCACTGATCCTCCTGCCTCGGCCTCCCGAGTGCTGGGATTACAGGCGTGTGCCACCACGCCTGGCTGTTAGAATTATTTTAAAAATAAATTTGAATTTCAGTTAAGAGTTTCACCCCCAAAATGTTCTAACTGTAACTGATTGACTGCCTGACTGACTCACCTGTTTTCTCTTATTATTCATTTATATATTCTTTTAAAGAAATATAAAACTATGTATTGACCACTGCTCACCATTACTTACAATAAAGTAAACAATATACATTAGTATAACATTCTGACTACTACAAAGTTTTTTTTCCTGGCTTCTGCTGAAAACAGTAACCCGAATACTGAAAAGATTGAACCTACATGTAAGAAACAAGCTGGGGTCAAGAAAAAGCATGCAGGTCAGTAGTTCAGATTATAAGTTTGTCCACTCATTTATTCTAGGTCCTGAATTGTGAACACCTCCAGCTACTCAGTAGGTTTTCTTGATCCAAGTATTAAGACATATATGAATCCTGACTTTTGAGTGCAGATTTCAACTTGCTGTGAAGTAATGAGTCTTGAGGAATTTTTAATGTTCCCTTTTTAAGTCTTCCTTTGCAAATTCAAGCAAACCAAGTTTTGACTTTTTACCTTATTTGGGTGGGCAAGTTATTGGTAGAGATATTTTTCTTTTCTTTTTAAGACAAGGTCTCTCTGTGCAGTTCAGGATGGCCTTGCACTCATTTTATAGCCTAAACTGGCCTTGAACTCTCAAGACCTTACTGCTTCAGCCTCCCAAGTGCTGGGATTGCAGACATGCACCACCATGTCCAGCTAGATAAGACTTTTTTTTTTTGGGTTGGGGGGGTGTAAATGTTTTGGAAGTAAATTGTATTTTTGTGACTAAAGATAGGTAAAGATTCTGATATGGCTGCTTTGAAAGTATCTACTTTAAACTGTCCAATTAACCACAAAACCACCTATTTAACTTAAATAGTTATAGTTTGAGGAAAACTTTATATTTAGCTGGAAGTGATTTCTTAGGTTGATCAGAATGATGGTGTCTCAAACATGAGGTTATCACTCATAGTTTTTGTTTTTGTGAATGTTTGAAAACAAAACAAAAACTGCTTACATAAGAATTTTATTTATACACACACAAACAACTAAGAATGGTCCTTCAGCAAATGAACTAAAAGATGAGTTCTGATTTTGGACTATGGACATTTCTCCCAAACATTTAGAGAAGCGGAGGAAATGTGTCAGGCTACCAAATGCTCTTTTTTTGATAAAGGAAGCAACAAAAGCTGTTTGTTCAAAGTAACCAGTGTTATAGATGCACAACAAAGCCCAACAGCTCCCCCAAGTACTGCTTTCAAAACTGACATATTAAATTTGATTTTCATTAGAATGTTTTTTTTCTACACTAGTAAATCAAAACCAAGACCCATATTATATACACAGACACACACAGACACACACAGAGACACACACACACACACACACACACACACACACACACACGATGTAAGTTATTGAGCTTCATCTTTTAGACCAGAATGCCAGGTTAGTCTCTCTTCGTAAAAAGTAATTACGATTTGAGGACATTTCCTATTTGCCTCTTTTGGCAGCACTACGTCAGCTGAATCTTTCCATTTCATGAGAAACATCAATTCTCCCCTACTACCTGTGGTACCAATTATTTGTTCAGGATCAAGACCTCTACCAAAACCTTAGGTTTGTCAGCAGCATCGCTTTTCTTCTTTGACTTGCTGTCATCAGATTCACTGTCAGATAAAGAGTTTCTTTTTCTCACCGTCTTTTTCTTTACCAGATTTTTGAGAATTAAGAAATGCTTCAATTAACTCTGGATGATCTAAATTTTCCTCAGGTTCCCATGTATTGTCAGCATCTGTAAATCCCTTCCACTTTAGAAAATACTCCACCTTCCCATTCACTACATGTCAGTCCAGTATATTTCTACCACTGACTCTTCAGGTTCTGCTTCCTCAACTTTTTTACTTTTTCCATTTTGTTTCTTTCCCAATTTTTTGCAATATAGTTTTATTGGAGGCCATTTTTTATTGCAGACTTGAGCTATTATTCACGCACTCGGTTGCTCCGTCATGGAGTCCACGGTCTTGGCCTGGGCACCTGCAACTCCACTTGCACCCGAGCATTTATAAATTTAAATGTGGATATTTGTGATGGTAGTTCATTTCCTAGGGCTAGAAAATTGTATGGTCTCACATTTCTGAGCAACTTAGGTGTAAAGAGTACTGCTAATCTTTATTAAATTCTAGATTCTGGCCCCATATTATGGGGATGTAGAGACACCAAGAGGCACAGAGAGGTTTAACCAAAACATACAGTAAAGAAATGCCTTTTTCTCTTCATGGATTCATCTCTTTATTTGTTATTGCCTTTATGATAGAAGAAACCCCATATATTGATATTCATGAATAAACTACTGTCCACAATTACATAATTCATTATATCTCATAGACACCAGTATTTTTGTTTGTGGGCTCTTTAGTTTATTACTGTGGAAATTCATTTTAAAAAATTGTCCATAGTTCAAAAAGTAATCACTGTGGAGATTATAGCAGTTGCCAAATGTAAACAGTGTGGCCTTTGAGAGCTGTTATTAAATTGTTTAGTGAATTAAATTATTATGCTCTTCATATTCATGTATTTGCTTCCATTGATTGGAAGTATATATTAAGTATATATGAAGCCGGGCGTGGTGGCACATGCCTGTAATCCCAGCACTTGGGAGGCTGAGGCAGGAGGATTGGTGCGAGTTTGAGACCAACCTGGGCTACAAAAGTGAGCTCAGGACCAGCCTCAACTGCATAGCGAGACCCTGTCTCAAAAAGACAAAAAAAAAAAAAAAGTATATATGAAGTATATATTAAGTAATATACTTCTAGTGTCCCAAAGATAATGTATAGAATTATAGGAATTGGTACGTTCGTGAAGAGTATGAGAGATCATTACTTTGTTACATAATTGATATCTAGAACTATTACACAGTTTGTGAGGAAGGAGAAGATGTGAAGGTTAGGAGGTGGATACAGTAAAGAAATACGGTTTCAATGTTCTCTTAGAACATTTCCTCTTAGATCTTGGAATCTAAGATCAGACACTTGTTAGGTTTTGTCATGTATATATATTGTTTCCTGATTGACTGCTTTAGAATTTGTGCTTTCTTTCCTCTCACTTTTCTTTTACTAAATAATTAAAGGGATAAAATTCAGTACTTTAGGAAGTGATTTTCTCAAAATGCCACATACTAATTTATAGGGCATCTACCATGAGATAGATACTGTGTACCTTTTTTTTTTCTTTATAACTAGCTTTACCAAAACCCCACATTATAGGGATAGTATTACTATTTTATGGTTAGGAAAGCTGAAACAGACTAATTGGCTCAATTGAGGTTTAATAGAAAAAGCTAAGTTTCAAGTGTACATCTTTCTGGATCTTACACATTGTTGCTACCATCTCATTTCTGCAATTATTACTTTCAAAAAATTTCATCATTGTCTACATAAATATAGCCTAAGGCCATACTTTATCATTTTGTATGAATAAATCTCTTCCCATTTTAGAAATCAGCTACTTGTTTTCTTTTTCTATTACATTGAACATTCATTTATGCATCATTCATTTGTGATATTCCCAGGACCCTTTGATAATAACCATTTCAGTCAATACTAAGTTCATTTTGCTACTTAATGTAGAGGGACTTTAGGGTGGGGCTAAAAAATTTAACAAAGCTTTTGTAAAATCAGCAACTTCCCACCAAACTTAAAGTTTGCATTTTGTTTGCCATTGGGGACTTAGGTCCTGTTCTGTCTTGGCATTCTAGAGGTTTCTCAGAAGACCTGAGAAACAACATTCCCGGCCTAAAGCTTTCACACTCCTTGAATTCTATTAGAAAATTTCTTAGCAGCATTCAAGATCTGTGTTTTTATATTCATTTTCTATCCTGGACCACCTGCTTAAAGTTCCCCTTCTGCTCTTTACCTTTTGTACTTTATGTGGTTGGTATTGCTGGGGATTTTTATAGTTGCTCTCATCATTTGCACCACCAAGTTTTGCAGCAGTTTTCTTTTCATATTTTCATGTTTGACAGTTACAAACTTTTAATTTTGTTTATTATGTTCTCTTCTGAATTTTCTTGGACTTGATAGTGTCAGTCTACAGAAGAGGAAAGAATAGAATAATACAAAGATTAGGAAGAATCTGAAGTTAGAGAATATATTGCTTTTAGAAACCAATTCCTGTTAATTTCCTGGAATTTAGATCTTACATGTTGAAATTAAAGTTTATTTTGAGGGGTGGTTCTGCATCATGCGTGGAAGATGCTGACTTGGACATAGCTAATACAAAAGCAATAACTCAATGCAGAGGAATAATGCATTTTCACATTTTAAACTTTAATTGTACAGCTACAAAGCCACTGTCAGTTTCTTTATCACTTTGGGAAGTGGGAAACCTGTTGTTCAGTGCTCTCACGCAGGAACAGGTGAGGCATAATGAAGGTCATGGAAAACTCCTGCCTTTCCCATAAGTAACACCAATAAGTCTGCATAGAGTTATGTAATTGTAAGCAGTCATTTCTGATCTTTAAAAAAATCAAGAGTTAGGAGTAGAGTGAAAGTCTTGAAGGATTGATTAGTGAAGTGTAAAGATTTTGAAAAGACATTTTCTTGAAGGAAACTTGCCTTATCAAAATATTGTGAAAATGCTAAAGAAAAATAAGTGGAGTAAATTCATGAGAAATGTTAGAAAGAAAAAAAGTCCTAAGGGGTCCGATTTGAAGATGGAAGTCCTGTCTTTTCCATAGTGTCTCCCATTCCATAAGTAAGGTGGTTGGGGAGGATAGGGCAAAGTTTGAAACTTTTTCTATCGCAGCAGCTTCTGGTGATCCGTTCCCTCTTGTCCTCTGTTAATGTGGGTGCTATTAACACTTCCACCATTAGGTACAAGTGGTTGTTGCTTATAGTATATGACCTATCTCTGCAAATAAATTGTTTATAAACTTAACAGGGATACCAATTAGTACACTTAAAAAAAAAAAAAAAAACTTTTTTTAAAGGTGTAAAGACTACGATCAGGGAATAGCAGAGCTGTCCCTTTTAAAAGCCTTGATATTCCTGGTATTGTGTGGTCTCATGTTTTCTTTAAGGTAGTGTTGTAAAGTTTAAGATGGGCTAGTATTTTATGTTCCAGAATTATGAACAAGGGTACCTGTGAAAGTGGTAAAAGTCATGCTGCAGTGCTACATGGTGAATTTTTGTTCATGTGGAAGATGTTCTGGAATATGTCTGTCTTTCCTATTTACTTATCACCTCTAATGGTGCTGCATAACCACTCACTGACAGTGTTATATTAACTTGAAATAGCACGAGGGATAGAAAAAAATACCTCATGAATGTGTAGGGGGATTCTACTGGCTGTATGTAATTGCAGTGGTTTGAAATTCTTTAACAGGTTTTCTGGAGAAGGTAAATTTTTCTTTGCTCTTTTTATTTTATTCTTAAGGCAGTATTACTTCACCTCTCACTATCCATAGAGTTCTTATTACTCCCTTCCTTCAGAGAAAAGCTTTGCAGTCAGAATGAAAGATGCCTGGAGCTTCTTTTTATGAATGGTTGATTTGACCTGTTAGTCATGGAGAAGATAGAAAGTCAGAGCCATTTGATAGTGTTTACTTCCTGGAAGGGCCAGCTGTTTTATTTCCAGGAAGAGAAGGCGTTATTTCTTGTCCCAGGCTTGTTGTGTATGTTGCTGCCAGTAGTGATGACCCTTTAGCAGGTTGCTTAGCACTAGTGATATTTTGGGCTGGATAATTCATTTTTTGGAAATATACTTTGTATTGTATGTAGTTTAACAGCATTCCTGGCCTTCTTGGTAGATACTAGTAGCACCCCCAGGTGTGACAACCAAGAATGTCTCAGATACTGCCAAGCGGGATCACTTTGGTTGAGAAATATTTTCTTAGAAAAAAAAGGGAAAACTGGTAAATATAGGAGACCTCATTTATGTTTTGTATATTGAAAGCACCCCCAAATGTCATTGATAAGGGCTTAGATATATATACAAATTTTTGTGTAGTCCAAAAATATCTTTTTAGCCTTTAGATTCTTAATACTACACATACAGACATACCTTATATTCTAAATGACTTTTTTTGTCTTTTTGAGACAGGGTCTCCCTATGCAGTTCAGGCTAGCCTTGAGCTCATTTTTGTAGCCCAGGCTGGTCTCGAACTCACACCGATCCTTCTGCTTCAGCCTCCCAAGTGCTGGGATTACAGTCCTGTGCCACCAGGCCCTGCTCAATAACTTTTGTAGTAAAATCAAGATATTTCTGAGGTTGCTGTAAGATTTCAAATTTTGTGATTTTTATTTACAATAGCCATTTTACAGAATTAGAAACTTACAGACTAAAATTTATTTGCGCTCATTTGGAGCATTTGTTTCAGTTTCATTTACTGCAACTCTATGATGGAATTGGCAAAAATGTTTTTTACAAGTGGACATTATTGTATAATCATGCTGGGAGTTATCAGAACAGATTTTTGTAACTTTCTCAAAGAGTGATTTGATACAGGCAATAGAGTGTCTGAGCTTTCAGTGTTTGTTCTTTGGAATAAGGCTTTTAAATGGTGATATTTACAGTATGTTAATATTCTGTTGTGTAGGCTGGTACTCTTACTGTTAGTCTTATGCTCTGATACATCGATTAGGGAAACTTTGACTTCTCAGAGTTCCTTGATTGATAATAGGATTAAATTGGAATACCTTCTATTCTAGTTGCTTTTTAGGCATAAATTATAGTCTTTCTTTCTTTCTTTCTTTCTTTCTTTCTTTCTTTCTTTCTTTCTTTCTTTCTTTCTTTCTTTCTAACCTGAGTAAGAAGTAACAGGGAAATTAACAGGGAAATTTAATACCTTTTATGGGTTAATGTACTTCCTTGTGATGTACCCCACCAGAAATAACAAGATACACACCAAATGTATAGGTACCAGCTAATATAATTATGCTGGAAATCATTTTCACTATTTTAGGGCTGTGTTACATTGAGCTCATTTCTTCGGCTGTAACAGGATTTACTATAGTTGCTTGAATTTGAAATGAGAGCTTAGATGAAGTAGCCATGTTTATGCTCTTCCTGAAAGGGTTAAATGGTGTGTATTTTTTATATTTTGGGTCTTGGTAAGCTGAAGTTTGTAACATTCAGGTTCATGCCAAGACTTTTAACTAGTTGGAGAGATGTATTCCTGTGGAAGCTAACAGTTTATTATGTTTTCTGTGGGATTTTGCTTGGAAAGTAAATCTGAAAGTATCCTGTTCACAGTGCTTTTTTAAATGTCTTATTGGAAATAACAAGTCTCTTAGCTTGAGCTAAAAGGTAATTTTGCATGTGTTAAATATTCATCAGAGGGCTTGAACTGTGCTTACTTTGCTAAACAAATAGATCCCAAAATGAATCAAACAAATTTTAATGTGACCAAATTGAGGATTTTTCTTGTATATTTAAATTTGTACTTTAGCCTTCATATCTTCACAGTGTAAAAAAAAAAAAAAAAAAAACCAAAAAAACAAACAACAAGAACAACAACAACAACAACAACAACAACAACAAAAAAAACACCTCCTTGGAAAAGATAATAAAAAGGGTAATCTTTTATAGTTCTGGACCTGGTCTGTGGTCTGTCTTTCCTTTCCCTCCCAGCTAAGTCATATGGAAAAGACCATACTCGAGGTATTTTGTTCCATACTAGAAGATTTTTATACAGAACAATTTTTAATGAAGTGTAGCACATGGCGTCATTATCATTTCTAACACAGAGGACTCATTTTCAATTTTCCTATCAAAGAAAAATGACAAATAGATAATGCAAGAAAAACCAGATGGACTAACTGTATTAGGAGCTTAGTATGCACATTTTGTGTCACATATTAGCATTCATTAAGTCAAAAGGGAAAAGAATGAGTTTTGCATACATGCATTAAACCAATAAGGCTGGCAGTGTTCCAAGCTAGCTCTTGTGGATTAATTGTTTTATAACTGTTTTAATTAAAATTGTTCAGTATATGATTAACCTAAAAGTTTTAATTTCCACAAAACTGTTGAACAAATGAGACATTAATATTTTACATTAACTGTGGTGATATTGCTATGGTTTTCAGAGTGTCTGCTTGTTCAAGTAACACATGGCACGTGGTAGATGAAAACCTGTTTTGTTAATGGTGCTACTAAAAAACAAAAAAACAAAAAGAAGCTGGGCGTGGTGGCGCACGCCTGTAATCCTAGCACTCGGGAGGCTGAGGCAGGAGGATTGGTGCGAGTTCGAGACCAGCCTGGGCTACAAAAGTGAGCTCAAGGCCAGCCTCAACTGCATAGCGAGACCCTGTCTCAAAAAGACAAACAAACAAACAAACAAACAAAAAACAAAAAACAAAAAGAAAACCCATAAATCAGGAGATTTCATAGATGAACATTTATGTAGTCATCCATCACCTCTCATTCAGACCACCAAGTTAGTCTGTTGTGAATTGTTATGCTAAATGGCATTACATAAGACTCAGATTGTTATATAGGTTTCTCTCATTTGACTTCATAATACTGTTAGTGTTCTACCATATGAAATCCCTAGATAAGAAGGGACTGGCCCATGAGGACTATGAAATTGTGGATGTTAAATTCTCTGTTTTTGTTATAAGAGGTAGGGACAAGTGTTCTGAAATCAAAGGGAAGGAACAGAAGATTAGCAGAAGATTAGAATGGGTGACCACCTTTTTTTTTTTTTTTTTGCTTGAGGTTATTTAAACTGGCACAATGCTAAAAAAATTATATCTCATTTATTAAATGTTATACCTAGGCCTGGTAAAATTTCAGTGAGCTCATATGGCTTCTTGAATAAACAGATTTGCGTTTTTTTTGTTCATTATCTGCCCCACTTTTCCACTTATACCCTGCCACCCTCCTAGGGTTCTTTAGTTATTAAAAGATTAGGATGTCTTTCCTCTCCTCTCCCCACCTCAAAGCCTTGTGCTCTCTATGTTGCTGTGTGGGTTTGGGCCATGGTACTGTAAAGATTGAAGATAAATGGTGGTATTTGAACCTCACAGAAGGATATTTTAGAAGATAAGATTCATGCTGCTTGGAAAGGATTATGATAAAATTGAGGCTGTCCTAACAGCCCAAATAGTGATAAATTCTTTAGGGTACTAGACTGAGCTCACTTGTTAGTTGCATGACACTTGATACAGGCTCTTCCTTGCAGGTTTCATATCTCTGGGAATCCAGGAAGCAACATCTGACCACCAGAAATATAGCTGTTTTGTGCTTATGCTGTCAGCATCATATGACACTGTAATCTGTTCAGATTTCCAGCTATAATCTTTTTTTCTATGTGCCAGATATTGAACTCAGTTCCTTGCACTTGCCAAGGCAGACACTGTGCCACTGCGCAATATCCTTGACACTCCAGCTACAGTCTTGATTTGTTCTCCTTGTTAGCTTATTCAGTTAGTTTTTCATACTATTATAAGGTTTTCTGTGTTATCCTTCTTTTCTGTTTTATGTGATAATTCTTCCTAAGTTTCATTTAACTTTTTAACCACTGGAGTATAAATAAATTATTCATATATTCAGTAGTTTTGAAGTAGTTAGTAGTCAAAGTACAATAATAAAATCATATGCTTACAAGTTGCCAGGAAACAGCTTTACATAGGCGATTTTTGAGATAAATGGCATAGATGATTTTTGAGATAAATGGTTTACCAGGCATGTTGTTAGCTATTCATTTCTTTAGGCTTTCTTAAGTTCTATCATTGCATGAAGTTAGATCGTTAGAAATGTGCATACCTGGACCATATTATTTTGGTTCTTCAGAGAATTGCTGATGTGAAATTAAGAGTGGTTTGCTTTGGTAAATGAAGGATAAGAGTACTTAATTTAAGAATTCAGTATTCTAAACATAAAGAGTATTTCTGTGTTTTGTAAAATCTTAAATGGAATTTTGTGTCTTTATGTTTCATATATATGTGTATATATATGTATTTGTACACATACATTTCATACAGTCGCATACAAGGAGTTTCTCTAACAATTTATTACTAGAAATTTATTTCTTTTGATCAGTATGTATTCTTTTGTTAAATATTTGAGTGAATGAATATTGTTATTATGTAACTAACAACTATTACACTGCCCCAGAAATTCAGAGACACTGACCATAAGTAGTTGCTGATTAAGTAAAATTACACTTTTGCTTGATGAGGTCTAGTTTTCATATACTTTTAGCTGCTTTCTTCTTTGATCAATAGTGATTGGCTTCTAAGAGTAATACATCTGTCCTTGAAGTGATGTGTAGGTAGTAGGTAGTATACTATATTCCCTGTGCTAAAGACATAATAAGAGGAGCCATGCATGCAGTTCTAGCCCCATAAGACCTGACAATGCTGGTATTAATATGGCACATGACTGGCAAGAAAAACCTGCCAAAATCAGGATTTTGGAAGTAAGACTCTAAGAATAGGGAAATAGTTGAGGACTTACTGTTTTAATTCTACATTTTGTTTCCTTTTTGAATGTGTTCTCTATTACCCCTACTTCCCATTACCATTCCAGTAGCACTGTTAACTGCTAGGACAAACTTTCCAGCTATGAGGTTGGCTATTTTCCTGACCATCTCTCTATAGCCTTGTATCTGTTTGGTCCTCAATAAAAATTATGTTTGTACTGTTCTTTATCAATTAAATGACTGTATATTCTAATTTAGTTTTCTAATGCAAACATACTCCAAATCTAGTAAATATATGTGTATATATATATATATATATATATATATATATTTTTTTTAGGTTTATTTTCTATTGTAGCTATAACTCAACAGATGTTCCAGGGATTTACCTAATAGTTGTCATACAGAGGATGGGGGAGTAGTTATTTTAGATACTAATTTTTGTTTGATTTGTTCAGGTTTGGTGGTTATACTTTTGTTTATTATGCTGCATTAGTTTTTGTGGCTCTCCTTTATTTGATTTTAAAAGTCTTGAAATATTTTTTATATTTTATGATTCTGAAGATTAAGCCCAGATCTGTTACATTAAGCTACATCCCTAGCTCTTTCTTTGTGTGTATTTATTTATTTTTATGGCCAGCTCAGCCTGCCTTGAGGGCAGGGCTGGCACAGCCTGTGGTGCCAGGGATCGAACCTTGGTCCCTGCAGCCACCTGAGCTTTCCTACGCAGGCACTTTAGACCACTGAGCCATCCTGCCGGGCCCCTAGCCCTTTTTTGAGACAGGGCTTTGCTCAATTGCCCAAGTTGAGCATAAACTTGGGATTCCCCTCTTCCAGCCCCTTGAAGTGCTGGGATTAAAGGCATGTACCACATGTTCGGCTTTTACTACTTATTTTGGTTCATGTTGGTAGTATGGTGTCTATTTGCAGATGTTAAATTTCAAATCATAAAGATATCATTATGACTGTAGCTTTAGTAATTCCTAATAATCAATAAATGGTATTTTCTGGAAGTCCTGCTTGTATAAAATTTACCTTTGAAGTAAGTTTGACATTGACATTGTGAAAGGAAAAGAAACTGCTCAAAAAGGAAAGAATTGGGATACAGGAAGGGAGAAAAAAAGCAAAAATAATTATACTACTAATTTCCATTAGTTCACAAAAAGGAGTAGTGTATATATTTTTTGATCAGTCTTACATGTATATCTGCTATTCTCAGCCAATATTTTGAAGGTAACTATATAATAACCATTGTTAATTTGCTATCTTGCTTTGAAATTGTGTCACTTACTGTTTTTTAAATAGTCTTTAAAATAAAGAAAAAGCTGATCTTTGAAAGTGAATATATAGTGTACACATCTATCCAAACTTGGTAATTATGGTTTTACTTAAAATATATAAACCAGTACATTTAGGCATGTGATCGTTTCTGTGAATTTAAATCTTTTCTCTTTTCCATGAACCTACCATTTTGCTTGTAATTCCTTATAAAATTGCGAAGCATACTTTGTAACTAGTTATAATATTCCTCTATCAAAGTGATACTAGAATTAAATCAGCTTTTGCCTGTTACTGCCTGTCTTTCAGAACATTGTCAGCTGTATGTTAGGGCAGATGAAGTAGGGCATATAATTAGATGCAAGTATAATCCTAGAAGAGGCACTGAAGTCATGTTCTACTAAAAGTATGAGTTAAAGTTTTTCCTTAAAAATCAACAGCATCATCATACCTATAACAAGACCTTGTCATATTTTTCTCTGATCCTAAAGTGTAAACGTGTTATTTTTATAACTGTGACTGGTTACAACAGTATTATTTTATTATTCTCTGGAAAATGGTCGTGCTTTGTACACTCTTCTGTATTTGTTACCTATGTCACTATATATGTATGTTTACTAGAGAAAAATTTCAGAGTACCTAAAAGCACAAAGTCAGACATGTTGTTTGTAGTCCTACCAGTAACCTATAGTCACTTTGCTTAAAAAATGTATCTTCCCAGTGTTTGGATGGTGCACACAAGTGTACATGAGCACACATATGTGTAGATTGTAACACATGTTGCAACAAATGATCACTTGGTTTTAAAAACTTATATTTCCAGTATTTGAGTGGGACACACATACAAATATATGTTATATACTGTGCTCTACAGATTCAAATTATAGTAAGCAAATACATTCACATATGTATAAGTGTACCACTATTTGTGCATATCACTGTTTATTTTTTCAATCTTTTATTCTTTGATATTTAATTATTTCTGATAATCAATTGTAAAGAATGTGCTATCTATATATGTGTATATATATATATTTTTTTTTCTTTTTTCTAGGATTGGGGTTCGATCTCATGACCTTGCACTTGCCAGGCAGGCACTTGTGCCACAGAGCTATCTGCCCAGCCCCTCATATATGTATTTCAAATTACATAGACTAAGTTGTACTCTTCTTTATGATATTTTTGTAATTACACAGTATTTTGTAATTTATAATACACAGTGTTTAGTATATAAATGTACCCCCCCAATAATTGCACACCTAGATGTACTGGTATTTATATTTTCAAAGGTAAAATATTACAACAATATGCATTGTATCAATTATTGGGAATGTATTACTGATGTGTTTTGAAACTGTCATATTGTAATTTCTTACTAAAAGTAATTTTAAAAAAGGTAAAATATTGGGGCCGGAGGTAGGTTGGTGGTCTAAGCACCTTCCTAACAAGTGCAAAAACCCAGGTTTGATCCTTGGTACTGCATGTCATGTTAGCCCCAGAATGCTGGGCAGGCCAGGCTGGCAACCAAAACTGGGCACAGTGGTGTATGCCTGTAATCTCAGTGCTGGGGAGGCTAAGACAGGAGAATCACTACAAAATCTGAGCTGTGTAGTGAGATCCTGTACCACATAAATGATAGAAAAAAATTTAAAGGGGTAAAATATGGATATGGTGGCCCACACTTGTAATCCTAGTACTGTGGATGGCTGGGCCAGGAGGATCATACGTTTGGAGTCACAATGGGGAACTTGATGAAACTTTCTTTCCTTTTCTTCTGTATTTAGGACAGGGTCTACCGGGTCTGACTATGTAGATCGCATTCAGAGTGTGATTCTCCTGTTTTCAGCCTCCCAAGTGCTGGGGTTATAGGCATGCATCACCATGCCTAGTCTCAATCACAGTCTCAGCATGCCTGGCGTTGGACCTGGCTGCTGTGCTGTGTCTAAGCAGGCACTGTCAGGTGGACCAAAAACTTGACAAGGACTCTTCTTTTTTTTTTTTTTTTTTGTTCGTTTTTTTTTGGCTAGCTCAGGCTGCCTTAAGGGCAGGTCTGATGTGGCATGTGGTGCTGGGGGTCGAACCAAGGTCCCCTGCACCTCAGACAACTGAGCTAAGTTGAAAGGTCCTGCCACTTTCTTAAATTTCAGATAGATAGGCTAGGATGTAGCTTAATGTGAAGGCCATCCATTGAATTCCCAGTACTGATAAAAGAGAGGAACGAAGGAAGGAAGGAAGGAAGGAAGGAAGGAAGGAAGGAAGGAAGGAAGTAAAGAAGGTTGTTGGCAAGATAATTCTGGCTTCAAAAATTATTTGAAAGATTTTTCCCTACCTTTTAAAGAAAATAAATAACAATAGTTAATTATTTTCTTTTTATGAAGTAAGTTAGTGTTGTGTTATGAGATGGAAGATAGCCCTGACATCTTTATACTCTGTTACTGGCTGTAGAATTATCTTATTCATTCACTTATTGAGTCCCTTTAATAAATACTATTTGTATGCCAAGTATTTTGTTTCAGATCTGATTTGTAGGAGTAGAGACCTGTTTCTGTTTTCTCAGCCTGATGACATAATGAATAATATGGTTTGAGATGTTGTTAGATCCAGATCTTTGGCATATATGGACTCAAATGCTTCTTTGTGGATTAATTGGTTGTGATTTATGATATATTGTTAGAACATGTGATTTAGGAGCTTGCGTAGCACTTTGGCTTCTAGTTTACTCTTATTAACTTTTCCACTCACAGACTGTATACTGTGTTCTTCTTTAAGGTTTAGTCCTAGAGTCCAAAGCTTAGTTGGCAAAACCTGAATCATGCAGAGACAGAATATCCTTTTCACCTGTAGTGTGAGCCAAAGTACATGTTATACTTTTACTCTGCCCTGGCATTGTAAAGGGTCCCTTCTAGCTCTAAAAATCTTTGGTTTTCTGAAACTCAAGTCTCTGGAGATCCTATTAAGGAATCCATTCTCAAATATTACATGCTTAGTAATTAAAGAATTTTTCCGTACTTTATTTCTGAAATATCAGCTGAACTTTGGAATATATACTCTCTCTTTTTTTTTTTTTTTTTTTTTTTTTTTAAAGAGAGTACAAATTAGACTTAAAACAGAAAAGATTACAGGTGATACAGAATTTTCACTTAACAAAATAATAGGGATGTCACAGTGTTTATTGTAATACATAGTGTTGTCTTCCAGCCAGTAACTCATATTACCAGATATATGCATGTAAAATTGGAAGGAAGAAATGTATAAAAAATTAAGAAAAGTACAATTGAGAAAAGGAGATGAAACAAATTATCCACTAACTGCTCCTTTCCATAGACCTGCAGAAAAGTACAGTACAGTTGTCCAAACTATCCTGCACACATACATAGATATACAAATACACACTTAATAATACAGGAAGAAAAGCATACTTTCTCATCCTAGTGGATCACATGAGAGGATGTGTCTGTCCATCTGTATGGGATGGTTATTTTTACTCACTGTTTCAAGAAAGATGTATGTGTGAGGGCGTATTTCTTGTGACTTGAGTGGCAAAATAGAAATATTTGGCAAAGAAAAACTCGTGGAGCCTCAGGAGGGATTGTTCATGAGTAGACCAAAATACTTCATATGTGTAATGTTGAGTGGATGAGATGACTGTAAATTTTTACTCTAGTAAAATGTGAGAGAAGTTTTATGGATAAGTGTGTTTTTGCTAACTTTAGCTTTGGAGCATAATTTATTAGGCAGTGTGGCTGCCCATTTCTTACTTGATTTGTTTATACTTCACTGGCATTGCCTTCTATATACATCCACAGAGTGCCTACATATGAAGAGATTCTAGAGAAGGAGAAAATTCTAGACCAAAAGTCAATAGTTTTGGTCCCAAAAGTCATTAATTATATATCCTTAGTTGTATCATTGAGGAAATAATTTTTTTCTTCTTTAGAGGAGAATAATGACAGTTACTTGGTCTCTTTCATAACATTTTACTTTTTATTAATTAATTAGTTTATTTGTTTGTGGTACTGGAGGTTGAATGCAGGACCCTGCGCTTGCCAGACAAGTGCTTATTCTACTGAGCTATTTTCCTGGCCCTGCTCTTTCATAACATTTTAGAAAAGATTTAAAAAGTTTATAGAAAGTTACAAAAGGGATGAACAGGAATTAGCATAGAAATAACTTTTTGGTCATTTTTACATTTGTATGTGTATGTATGTGCATATATGTGCTTCTCTATACCTTCAATTTGACATGGTAATATGCTAAGTTTGAGATTGTAATCTTATTTCTTTTTTGCTTAATGATAACAAATAATAGAAGATTAAAGTCCTGAAGGTGCTCTATTGCTGCTTTTGGATAGCTAGAATTGCCCTGTTTCCTTAAGATGGTGCAATTTGGATGAGGAAGTAGTTTGTATATGGAAAACTAATTTTATGATATTTAGTTGTATTTCATTTTATTTTAAGTAGCATTCAGAACAGTTTTGAGCTGGCTTATAAAACATATACAGTGCAACAGAATTAAAATGAACAGAATGAAGAAATCCCGTACAGGATCTTATACAAGTAGAAATGGGTAGAAGAATGCCATCTGGAAAACTTCCAAGGAAGTAGGACCAAGAGGAAAACACAAATTTTTTCTGAGAAATCTCACTGGAGAGAGTCATCAAACTCTGAACTTGGACTGGGGAGATAGCTCAGGGGCACAAGTGCCTGCCTGGCAAGTGCAAGGCCCTGAGTTCGATCCCCAGTTTTGCCAAAAAACTCAAAAAAGACCCACCAAAAAACAAAACAATAACAAAAAAGAAACTGAACTCTTATGTTTAGTGTACTCAGCAGAATATATAATAGTGATTTGTAAAACAGTTGTTTTCATAGCATCTGTCAAAACAGACTAATAACATTGAAGCAAAGCATGATTTAAGAGAGAGAATAAATATACAGGGTCAAGGTCATGTTTTCTATGTAGGCAGATATGAAGGGATTCCTAGAGCCAAAGATAACATTTAACTTGTCCAGGGAGGGTAAGCTGCCTGTCCTCAGGCAGACCTCCACAAATACTCTTTATCCTAGCTGGAGCTGGCATCAGTTCTGGAAAGATCTCCACTGATGTAGTGGCAGGTTAATTAGCCAGAATCTTAGAGACCCTGGGATGGAAATGTTTGTCTTGTCTTCAAAGTTAAATGTCTTCCCTATTGGCATTGTCTGTTTCTTGGTTCTTGCAGGTCTGATGCAAGGATCAGACATGTGAAGTGATGTTTCCTTTTGTTAGAGAGGCCAGCTAAATACCAGTTGTGATTTTTAGGCTCTGGCTATTCTGGAACCACTGGGAATTTGGTTAGCTACTGGGTGGACTGACCATTCAGTGGATGTTACTTTAGTTAATTGCTGTGAACAACTGAGTGAATCAAAATCCATCATATTCGTAGAGTTTGTCTCTGTAATCAAATAGGTGGTAAATGCTTTTGTTAGATAATTCACTTTAAGTCCATGTGCCCATGTTTCTTGTTTCCCAGTTTACTAGCTCTAGATAATTAAAAAAACAAAACAAAGCAAAACAAAAAACCCCAGAAGATTGTGCTTTTTAAAAACAGATTATATTCGGTGCTTTAGTGGGACACAGAAGGAATCTGTCTGGTTAAGACAAGAGATTGTGGTACAGAAAAGGAAGTTGGCAGGCTTATTCCTGGCAGTTTTAGTTTAAAAGAAAAGAAAACGGCATGCTGGCTGCAGATTATACAAAAAGGAGCCTTGTTCATATGGCCTTGTTTCCTAAAGCTAGGAGGTCAGTTTGCCTACATGGAAGATGTTTTAGAGAGTCAAAGACAGATTTGTTCTCTTCTCTGCCCCACATACTTACAAACACACTTGAGAAATAATCTTGATTGTTCTGTCCAGTTGCTTCCTTAGCTAAAAGACAATGCCTGTGGCTTTGCATCCCAACCAATTTCTTACAAGAAAATGTGAGTATCTCATGTGAGATTGGCCCTAAAACTGGGTAAGAATAAGGGTACATTTATGTTTCTCTCATAACCTTATTGGCAAACAGGGTGATTTTTGTCAAAATACTGCCTTCTTTTATTAATATGGTAAATCTTGCAACCAATAATAGTTCTGAGGTTTGATATGGGTTAAATCTAGTCACATCAACTTTTGAATGTCGGTTTCTATTCCAGTATGTATTCTTCAGGTCAAAGGGAATTGATAGAGACCATTATGCCATGAATAAATCAATCCGTCAGCACCGAGAAGTCAGAAAAGAAAGTTTGCTGAATTTTTTTGTTTTGCCTTATAAACAAAGTAGGTGATTTCAGTTCTTAAGTTCAGATTTTTGCTCAATGTGAAATTTTTTCAATATATTGGATACATTTCATTAATATATTTGCCATTTACCAAGAGGGAAAAATAGGATCAGTAAGTCTGACTACTATTTTGTAAAGAGAAAATCATAGGTGCACTTGGTAACAGAGTTCACTCACAGGGCTAGTGAAGTTGAAAAGATACATTCTTTTTTTGGGGTTGGTTTTGTTTTTGCAGGACCAGGAACTGAATTAAGGCCCTTATACTTGCCAGGCAAATACTTATTCTACTGAGCTATTTCCCTGGCCTGACCCATTCTATCGTGATATTAACTCTGATCCTGTACTTATTATTGTTTAGGAAACTTCAAGTAATTTAAAACACAGGTTATGAGTAACTCTTAAAATAGACATGAAGATAAAATGTCTCTCAAGTAAATTTTGTGGAGTTTATATGCCTTGCAGTCATGCTGACACTGTTTAGAGGCAAAGTGGCATTGCTGTTTAGAGTAAGAGTTTTGAAATTGATTATCTAGTTCTGAGTTTTGGTCTGACATCTAATGTGTGTAACATTAACTTTCTTGTGCTCATTGTCCTTATGTGTGAAATGGGATGATTGAAGTCCCACTCATATCGACTCAACAATATATGTGAATTATTTAGAACAGGGCCTAAGGCACTGTGAAATTCAATGTATGTTATTGTCATTTTTATATTGTTTTTAGTATGACTAGATGTGTAGCTTGCCTGAGAGTTCATCACAAAGGTATGTGATGGTGTGTGGGTGGACAAAAGGTAAGGATTAAAAATCTAGTCAATTAAGTTTCTTTTTTTAATTCAAAAGAAGCCAAGTAATAATGCAAGGCATGATGAAAATGACCGTATGTTAGGGATCAAGTGTTTTATCTGAGTTCCTGTGGTGTGTACACTAGGTGTTGTATTTGCAGGTCAGATGGCTTGAGAGACTAGTCAGATGAATGCTGTATAGAGAGGCCATGAGAAAGGATAAAAGGGTCATAAAGGGATGTTGTGCAGGGATGGATTTGATGGTGTAGTACCATGTCCATATCCTGGGATAGTGAACATTATTGTTCTTTGTGTTGTTACTACAGTAGTTACATGTCTTCAACCCTATGACTGACAGTTGCCAAGGGTGCAGGACTTTCATACAGTGAAACTGATCTGACTACAGTTTGCCCTTGATAAGTAAGGCCTTCAGTTTTGCAATAAGAGAAATAAAGAAAGTTCTGGCTTCTTTTTCTTTTATGTATTTAGTACACAATCTACAGGGACTCACTATGTAGATCAGATTCATAGTTATTCTCCTGTTTTCAGGCTCTCAAGTGCTGGGATTACAGGCTTGTGTACACACCCACTTGCCCACTCTCAACCTCAGCCTCAGCCTCAGTGTGCCCAGGGACGGAGCCTGCATGGCTTTTTTATGCTTTAGGAATCTTACCAGATCCAATGAGTCTCTCTGTTATGATAATTTACCCTTTAGGTCCAAATGTAAGATGTTAACCTTTTTGGGCTTGTGGTCTGCTTCCTGGTTGAGAAAGTAGCTTTGATGTTAGAACATCATAGAATATAATTTGAATCTTGATATTTGTTTATATTGTTACTTTGGAAGAAAAAGTGGAATAGAAACCTTTTAACCAGTGTACTTTGCCTCTAGGAATAATAAATCTTGAATACTTAACAGATTAGTATGGATACTTATGATTTCTCAAGGCTCTTTTTCCACCCAGTAGAATAGAATTCTTTTCTCTCTTAACTTCACAGGGTGATAACTGTTGAGGTTTTTGGCCCTTGCACCCACAGCTCTCTCTCTCTCTCTCTCTCTCTCTCTCTCTCTCTCTCTCTCTCTCTCTCTCTCTCTCCATATAATTGATGACGTCTTGGCAGATGAACATACTAAGAAAAATTAAAGAGTAAAGTTTTATAAAACTTTGTATCTTTGTAAACCTTTTCTTTGCCTGGTATGAAGGCAGTCTGTAGATATGTTGGAGGTGGATTAGAAGACCAAAGTGACACATACAGCCTGCCGTGATCCTAATGTGTGCATACCTAATAATTAGAGTCATTGAACTTTGAACCTAGAGTGACAGTGTTTACTAATATCATCCTAATTATTCTGAAGGATGCCATGAAATTCAAAGGATAGTTGCATTTCACATAATGTATCGTACACCTGACAATATTGGTGAGAAGTATTGCACTAAAAGTCAAAGTTAGCAGTTAAATATTCTTAAGTATGGCCCTGGAATGACCCAGCCCATTGTTATAGAAATGTAACATTTATCTTAGTATATTAGCATTTATGAACAAATCTTTTGTCTCATTTCTCTTGAAATTATTTTCCTTGAATTTATTATGTATGTAGAGAATCACTGCAGCAAAACCATGTTTTGGTTTACTTTTTAAAAAATAAATTAGGGCCGGGCGTGGTGGCTCACGCCTGTAATCCCAGCACTCGGGAGGCTGAGGCAGGAGGATTGGTGCGAGTTCGAGACCAGCCTGGGCTACAAAAGTGAGCTCAAGGCCAGCCTCAACTGCATAGTGAGACCCTGTCTCAAAAAGACAAAATAAATAAATAAATAAATAAAATAAAATAAATAAAAAATAAATTAGGGCTGGGCATGGTGGCACATGCCTATAATCCCAGCACTTGGGAGGCTGAGACAGGAGCTTTGGTGTGAGTTTGAGACCAGCCTGGGCCTCAAAAGTGAGCTTAAGGCCAGCCTGAACTGTATAGTGAGACCCTGTCTCGAAAAGCACCCCCCCAAAAAAAAAAATAGGCCTGGCTAGATAACTCAGCTGACTAAAGCCTAAAGTGCCTGCCTAGGCAGAGCACATCTGTTGGTAGCTGCTCCTACGAAGTGTGACCCCACAGATCAAAGTGACACATCCAGCCTGCTGTGATCCTAATGTGTGCATGAAATTACAAAAAAAGAAAAGAAAAGAAATGCTTCTAGAAATTATCACTGTTCACACTGAGCACTCAGCCTTCTCTTGTAATTTTTCAGGACTTAGTCTGGGTAGAGTCACAGAGATGGAAATATTACACTTCACAGTTTGGTTGAAGTCAAGTATGTCAAGGCATCTTGACTTAAGTAGGTCTGACAGTGTAAACGTTATATTACCAAGACATGTTTGTATCTCTCTCATCCTGTACATATCCTAGGAAGGGGCCAAAAATAAAAATTGGTTATTCCCAGTATCCTAAGAAAATCTCTCAGATTTTTTAAAAAATTATTTTTTAGTGTACAATTTTGATGCCATTTAATGGCAATTTCTTGAAAATTATCATCAAGTGGAAAATTTCCCAAGAAAAACAGAAAATTTTGTCTTCTTGAAAGCCTTGTTTAATGCACCTTTGTGTATAGAGGCCCCAGAAGAAACATAGGCTGTCAGACCTGTTAGAATGGGGAGGACCTTGCTTTTTACTATTGTTCCATTGTAGGTAGAAGTACAATTGAGGTGCTTTTACAGTGTTGAGAGTTTCTTAGTGGCCCCCTACTAGTCTCAAAGTTACTTATCATTCTACTCTGTGTTACAGTGATAAATGATACTTCTGACAGTGAATCTGAAGGAAAGCCCAAGTTTTCCAGGGTTTTATGGTCTTTAAAGGGAAGATCATACATTATATTACTAAAGTTTATACTGAGTATCTTTTGTTACATTTCATTTGTTTGAAAATTGGTTGTTAGGGCCAGCTAGATAGCTAGTGGATTAAAGCACCTGCTTAGGCACAGCGCCGGGATTGGGGCTTGATCCCAGACCTACTGTACTGGACCTGCCCTGGCGCCCCATTAGGCTTTAATTGAGACTAGGCATGTTAGTGCATGCCTGTAATCCCAGTGCTTGGGAGGCTGAAAACAGGAGCATCACTATGACTCCAATCTGTGTAGTGAGATCCTGTAGGCCCTGTACTAAATGCATTAAAAAAAAAAAAACAAAAACAAAAAAACAGAAAATTGGTTGTGTACTATTGTACAATGAGAGCAGCTTAACTGGTACTAGTGAATGTACTTTTTTCATAGGACTAGAATGAGAAAGTTGCTAGTTTTAAGAGCAAAGAGTAAAAGCGCTACATGAATGAAGAGACTGGGACTTACTGTGCTTAAGGAAATGGTATTACTCAGATAGTGATCTTATTTAAATCAGAGTTTTGTTTTTGAAGCCACCAGTGTTTGTTTCAGTGCTTTTAATATATTTTTATGGCTTTCCTAGGGAGACTTAGTTTTTGAAGATATTGCACAGTATTTACTCCTGTAGGTTGAATGTATTGGGCAATATCTCCTGTTAACTTTGTAGTTATATTAAATTCCATTTTTTGTCTAGGTTGTAAGTACCAAAAGAAAACTTAGAAGCAAGAATATTTACAAGTCACATAGCTTTGTGCTTAAATGTTGTGTTTTATAAATGTAGTTTTCAAGTGGACTCAAATTTGCTGCTGAATGTTGAGACTGATAATTTAAACCTATGGACCTTTGCCAGTTGTTTGCAAGAGCCTTCTTTGAGACCCTGAATTGTTGATATTTCAGCACAAGCTCTTTGAGTGAGTATGGCAGTGATGCTGATAAAATGTAGTTAAGATGCTTTGGGCTGAAGGACAATGGCTTTGTAATACTCTTTGAAGTAGTTCTTAGGGTGACCTTTGAAATCTGGAAGACCTGTTTTCCTGAGGACAGGCCTTCTGTAAGGCAGACATAGGAAAGGCTTGTCTCCTGCTTTATTCTTGTATGGGAACTTCTTGGAAGAAGCTGGCTTGTGCTGTGGGGGCCAGAGAAAAGATATGGGGAATAGTACTGCTGAAATTTTCAATCTGCTACAGCTACGTGAAACTTCTCAAGGGAAATTGAGAATTTTTTATTCTTCAGCTGTCTCCAGCCTCTGGAATTGACTTTTGGATGTTATAGACGGAACTACTGTGTGTAAAAACACAGTTTATATTCTATTTAGTTCTTATGTATCAAGTTGCTCTTTTTCAATATTTTTAATGGCAAATGGTGGTTTTCTGATACGATTTCTTTTGTGAATTGAACAAAAAAAGATTATGAAATGCAGTTATTACTTAGCCAAATTGCCTCATGTGTAGACAAGCTGAATTGGTGCTTTGCTTGGACTTGGTCTGGAGTTTTTAAAAGTTCAAGTGAGGGCTTCATAAGGTTCTGTCCCTGGAGTTGTATTTCTAATCTTTTTCAACTTTTGTTCCTGTAAGAGGAAGTGGAGCTGTGACAGATATATTGCTAGATAGCGCACAATAGTACACAAAATGAGAAAGACATGGTGTGAGCCATTTACAGAGACAGATTTACACTCTGTGCTGCCCTCAAACCATAGATCCATCTATTTCAAAGCAACAACCTGCCCACCGTATTATATTTCAGACAGACACAGCTTAGAAGAGAGATGTTGACTGCTGTTTAGCTTTTGCCAATAGTGTTGCATATTTTGCTGTAGTCAGTTATTTTTGTGGGGATGGGAAAATTTATTTGGCAAATGAAAGGTTGTCTTTAAAGGAAGACAGCAATAGTATTTGGTCATGCTGTTTTTTTTTTTTAGTAAAATATATATGTGTAGTTTTGCTCAGTTTTGTATGGGAACTTCAAATGTATTATCAGGCATGGAAGTATCACTTATTTCAAAAGAAAAACAAGTGGAGGGTATTTGGCATTCATACCTGCATTTTGGATTTCACTATAGGTCTGTTTCCTGTAGATATAGCTGAGTTGACATGTGTCAGTGTCTTTTATTGACATTTCATGAGAGATACCATTCATGGTGGCTAATACCAGCAGTTCTGGAATCACTCTGCCAGTTTGTGTGTGTGTGTGTGTGTGTGTGTGTGTGGTACCGGGGTTCAAAGTCACGACCTTGCACTTGCCAGGCAGTCGCTTGTGCCATGGAACTATCTCTCCAGCCCCTCTGCCTGTGTTTTTATACCTACTTTCAAGCCATGATACCTATGCTTTTCAGTTACCTTATCTGAAAAATAGGAATTCTAGATGTTGACTTCAGATGGTAGCTCTGAGAGCTCAATTTAGTTAATACATATTAAGATACTGAGAACTAAATGCTTAGCACACCTTTGCTGTTGCTTTTTTTTTTTTTTTTGCTGTGGCATTTTTGAAATGTATACTGATTTCATGGGAAATGAATGATGTGCACAATACTTGACAGATTGTTCTACAAATATTTGAGATAAAAAACTCTACTTGCATTAAAAAATTCCCAAATAAATAGTTGTAAGATATGAAAAAATACTTTTGGGAATGATCTACATATGTTTGAAAGAAATTAGTAAAAAGAGGACAGTCTATATATAGTTTCACAGTTCTATATGTTGATCTTGTTAAATATTTGTATTTTGGTAATTCTTTCAGAGAATAGTGAAAGTTATATACATCAAAATTATATTCTCTATGGTATAGGTTTTTTGTTTTAATTTATTTAACTGGTTAAACAGGGTCTTTCCCAGATAAATTTAGGAATGAGAAAATACTTTTATTTTTTTGTGAGATATATGGACTCAACTGAAACCACATTTTTTCCTGTATAACATTGTATGTCTGGGCTGGGGAGACAGTTTGGCAGTCTTAAGCACCTGCCTGGCAAGTGCAAGTTCCTGGATCTGATATGTCATATCCCATGGTATTCTGGCTCTGAAATCTTGTGTGTGTTTTGCTGGCCACTGAGACCGGGAGTGGTGGCGCACACTTGTAATCCCAGTACTGGGGAGGTTGAGACAGTAGGATCACTATGAGTCCTCGCTGCATAGCAAGACCCTGTACCAGATAAGTAAATAAAATAAAACATTAAAAAGAATTGTCTGTTTGTCCTTCCATAGATTCTATATCTTTTAAAAGTGTTCTGGGAAAGGAAAGCATCCCTTTTTTTCTCTTACATTGGAAAAATGTAATTATGCATATTTAAAAAAATGTAAATAGCATACTGCCTTACACTAAAATAGAGAACCTGCTATAATCGTTCTTCAGAAGTAATTCACTGATTGAAATTATTGATTCATTTGTGATATCTAGGTATTATTGTATAGGTAGAGATTTCACAGTTGGCTTTTTTCTTTTATTTTGTGGTACCCAGGATGGAACTCTGAATCTTGTACTTGCCAGGCAGGCACTTATGCTGCTGAGCTATATCCCTGACCCTTCAGAGTTAGCTTTTGACCGTTTTATTTTGCAGTTATAGTTGAGATGACAAATATATTAATTTATCTTGAGTTGATGTGAAATCTTGCATGAATTTACCTTAAAAATTATAAAGGTTAATGATTATTCCTGAGGATAGTTTTGTTAATTTTTTGCATGCATATCCAGAAACACTTAAAAATATGGTGACAAATCTGATATGTATCTGTACTATGATTAAAGTTACAGTTTCAGTAATGTTAAGTACGTGCATATTGTAATGAAACAGTTTTCTGAAATTTATCTTTTTTTAAATCTGAAGCTCTGTAGAAATTTATTAACAACTCTCTATTCCTCCTCTTTCAGCCCCTGTTCACCATTATTCTACTTTCTTTTTTTATGATTTTTCTAGTTTAAGTATGTCATCTAAATGACATCATACAATATTTATCTTTTTGTAATTAATTTATTTCAGTTAGCATACTGACCTTAAGATTCATCCATGTTTTAAATATCTCATTTTTTTCTAGACACTGAATAATATCCCACTCGATGTGTGTAATCTATTTTATTTATCTGCTGTTCCTTTAATGGACACGGGTTGCATTTACCTTTTGGATCTTATGAATAATGCTGCTAGGACCAGTGATGCTTAAATACATCTTTAGGACCCTATTATTAATTCTTCTGTGTATGTTTCCAGTAATGGGAGTATAGGATCATATGACAATTCTTTTTTCCCCTTCCTTCCTTCCTTCCTTCCTTCCTTCCTTCCTTCCTTCCTTCCTTCCTTCCTCCCTCCCTCCCTCCCTCCCTCCCTCCCTTCTGCCCTTGTCCTTGCCCTACCCTTTTCCTTTCTCCATTTTTGTTTGTTTGTTTTGTGTTGTTGTTTCTGATACAGTATCACCCTGTTGCCATGATGCTTTTGAACTTTGGGCTGTTATTCCTCCTGCCTTAGCCTTCCAAGAAGCTGGGGCTATGGGGATGTGCCATTATATTTAATTGTTTGAGAAACATCTATACTCTTTTTCATAGAGGCTGGACTGTTTTAGTATCTCATTAACAGTACAGGAGTATTCCTCAGGCTAATCTTTTAAGTAGCTCTTTCCAAACAAAGAGTGGTTCCATGTACAACCTTGAATCAGCCTCCTTAGTACTGGTTAATTACCCTTTGTTAAGATCTAATGCTGCATCTGGATCAGCATATCATCACCTAATTATGCACTGATTTTGGCATTGGTGTTGGGACTAGTAGGCTTGAATAACCTTAGGCCAGCACCTCAACAGTGCATTTAGACCTAAGACTTACTAAAATGATGTTTCCTGTAGCTTTTCTCTGTAGGTGCTATGGGTACATCTATTCTACAGTGAACTTGAATAGCAGACACTGTTCTTTCTAATGCTAGGACTAAAACTTGAGAATTGGAGCCTGGCATCTCCTGGCCTGGCATGCTGTCTCTAACTTAATTACTATAGGATTGGTTTGAATGTTAGAATTCTTCCTTACTTCTTTGTCCTCTGTAATAGTCAGATGTCCAGGTTAACTTGTGCTAGATATTTTGTTTTCTCTGTAGACTAGGATCTAGTTGCTTGATACTGGTGGTGTGAAAATACTGGATGTCTACCGTCTTTTATAATTTTAGTACTAATTCTAGCCTTTTTAGCACTGGTACTCTTAATACTTATGATTGTTCCCTTTAGTTATATAGTGTTCTGGAATCTGATTTATGTATTTAAAACTTAGTCTCTTCAAAGATAAATAAATCTTTCATGTCTGCCTTCTATAGAACAGTGCTGCAACTACTTTTCTGCTTTCAACACTTTGTTAATCAGTACAGAGACAGGGAAGGGAGGACCTAGCCAGAAAAAAAGAAAGTCTTTACTTGGAGGGTTATTCAGTGGGGGGATGATGCACATATTGGAACTTCCCTAAAGCTAGAGTTCCCCAGCTGGAAGTGACTCCTAGATGTAAGAGCTGTAAATATTCCCTTACGTTAGGGGATATTGAAAGGCCGTTCATTTGTTCGTTCGTTCGTTCGTCTGTTCATTTGTTTGTATTTGGTACAGGGTCTCACTACCCAGATTAGACTCATAGTGATGTTATTGTTAGCCTCTCCAGTGCTGGGATTACAGGCATGTGGCACCATGCCCTGTTTCTGTACCTGGCTCAGCGTGCCCAAGGGCGTGGCTGGCTCAGCGTGTGGTGCTGGGGTTCAAACCTTGGTTCCTGCTTTTGCATAAGCAGGTGCTTAGTTGGCTGAGCTACCTTGCCAGCCCTTGAAAGGTTTATCAGGTTATAAGAATCATATGTTTTGAGGTTGAAAATAGCCCACTATGTTCTTAGAGCATAATGAGGATCCTCTTTGAGGACAAGCATTTTAGCAGCTGTGTGTCTTGGGGAGGGAAGCTAGGGGAGATGATTGGGTGGGCATTGGGGAAGTATTGTAGTTACTTTTTGTATTGTTGGGAACAAATACTTAATACCAACTACTTAAAAGTGGAAAAGTTTATTTTAGCCTACAGCTTGAGAGGTTTCAACCCATAATAATCTACTTGGTCCAAGGGAGAAACATCATGCATGGCAGAAGAGTGTGGTAGAGCAAAGCTGCTCAGATCATTGTGGTTGAGGAGCAGAGCACAGACAAGAGCCACAAAAGAAGGGACTAGGCCTTAGGCATAGCTAACAAGATCATACCCCCAGGACCTGTTTCCTCAAACTAGGCATTTCCTCCTAGCTTATTCAGTTATAAATTCATTAATTGATGGATGTAAGTGCCCTCAAAAATCCATTCAGCTTTCCAGGAGTGTCTTATTTGAGTGAGGTTGGCAACCACAATTACCTAGCACTTGGAGTAATGACAGAAAAGAGAGTGGTGAAGAGGCTGTTGTGGTAATCCACATGTGAGGCTGGTTTACCCTTTCCACAGTGTTTGAGTGCTTGTACCTGGAACAAGGTCAAGCCTCTTCTGAAGTGGCAGCCCTCTTTATGCCCTAGGAACCTTCTGTGATGAGCCTGTGCCCGTAGTTCAGACTTCCAAGGGAGTAATTCACAGATCTGTAGCCTCCTCTTCCTCATCCTCATCCTCCTTGTCCTCCTCCTCTTCTTCTCCCTCCCCCTCCCCCTCTTTTTTCCTCCTCCACCACTTCCTCCTCCTCCTCCTCCTCCTTCTCCTTTGTTAGTACTATCTTCATGCCCTATTGCCATTTATGTTTTGTGATGAATGATTAATTAGAAAAATAATCATTTGTAAATTGTGAGTGAACCAGACATTTGGCCCTTCCTGTAGGGAAATGGTGCCTCTAAGCCTGGAATAGTTTGCAGCCAGTACATCAAAGCTGTAGTATTCCCAGACTGGTGATGAATTTACATGAAGTTCCTTTTCAGCATGTTAATGATTGTTACAGCTGAGTAACTAGTAAAAAATAATAGTAAATGGGAAGAGTAAACACTTAATGCTTCTATGTCGGTTTTAGCTTAGTGTAAAAATGCACATTTTGATACAGGAGGGAAATGAGGATCTTGGACTTGAGAGATAAAGATGACTTGTGAGAACTTCAGTCTTTGTTTTCTTTTCTTTGCATGTACTTTAAAAAGATAAAATGAATTGTTCTTGTGGAATTCATTAGGGAAGTAGGTTTTCTGTAAGTTGTAGGTCATGAGATGTTATGTTTTTGCAGTTTGAATCTGTGTTTGGCCTGCATCATTGATTAAGTGCCAGGTGTGTACAGAGAATGTTCTTCCTTCTTAAAATATAGATTTCATCATGTTACTTTCTGCTTAAAGACTTTGCTTAATTCCCAATGATTGTAGTGTGGAAGTTGTGCTCAACAGTCTTTACAGCCTCTGTAGTATGGCACCAGCCCAGTGATGGTGAATTTTTTAGTACTTTCAGTGATAACACTGTGCTGTAAGATTCATTACCACTGCACTAACCTCTTTCCAACCTTACTTCCATGGAAGATGATCCCATGTGTTCCCATTGTTTAAGCCAGAGTGCTCAACTTGTTCCCCTAAGGCCCTGGAGGCTTTGTCATCTTGCATGAAATGACCCACTCCTAAATCCACTCTTCCTTTGGACCCAATTCCAGAAGTTTCTTTGACTGTCTTCACTGGATATGAGTCGGCTCATTTTGGAATGCAGAGAAAATTGAATTCTGTTCCCTCCAGTTTTCCGCAAGAGTTCAAAATAAGTCCTGCTTTGTCCAGTTTCCTATTTATCATCCTTGGATTCTAGGCAAACTAGGCTATTTATCCAGACAGATAAGTTATGGGCAGAAGAAATTTCAGTTAGAAATAAATTCAGTGGAAAAACAGGCCTCAAGATAATGTCATGTTTTCTGAGAGCAGGGAATTTTTATACACAAGATTTTAGTAGGATGGCCAATTAATAACCTGGTGGCATTTTATAAAAAGTACTGCTTTAGTGTGAGGCTTTTGGAAGTTGGATAAGTATTTAGAGAAAAATGATCAGACCTTTTTACTTAGTTGTTCAAATTGTCTTGGAGTGTTGAGTTCAGGCCCAGATAAAACAATGCTCAAAGAAAATGACTAGTAGAGCCTTAACACATGACTGGTTGTGCAAAAGAGTGCAAGGGAGGGTATTGTCTTGAGTTGCCACATATTTAGGAGGCTGTCTACAGGAGGAGGCATATTAGATTTCATGTATGGAATCAGTGAGAACAAAGACTGCTGGTTATAGTTTATAGGAAGAGTTAACTGATGTTAAAATAATTTTTATCATAGCTTTTCAAAAAAGTGAAATGAGGTTATACCTTTCTCACTTCAGAAACTTCAGATAGTAAGTTTCTGAAGTGAGAAAGGATATAAACAACAGCAGCAAATGTATATGCATAGTTTTGGTGAAAGCGTTCTAACTAACTTTGAACTAACTTTTTAAATTAATTAGTTAATTAATTAATTTGCAATACCAGGGCTCGAACTCTGGACCTTGTGGTTCACAGGCAAGTGCTTATGCCACTGACCTGTTTCCCCAGCTTGTTAACTTCTAATTAACTAATAAAACTAATTTTACTTTGTCTATAAAAGGAATAAACACTAAGATAGATCAAGAAATATAAAAGGTATAGTTGTTTGACTTGATAATGAAGTAACTTTGATAAAAAAAAAGTGTGAAATATAGAACCAGGAGTTCTTAACACTGAGTTTAAGGTTCTCAAGAGCAGTGTTTAAAAATGAAGAATAATTCATTTTTTTGTCCCCCTCCCCCAGTTTAGCTTGCCCTGAGGGCAGGGTTGGAAGGGCATGTGGGAGGCGATGGAACCCTGGTTCCCTGCGTCTGTTTATTTGTCTAAGCAGGAGTGTTATATCGCTGAGAGCTATCTCGCTGGCCTCTAATTTGTAGTTTTTTTTGGTAAGAGCCATAAATGTTCATAAAGAACATACTTGGTATTATTCTTTATATTTGCAAAACTGAATCTTAAAACATAGATTTTTGAGGGACAACCTAGATCTAAAGGCTGACATACTCCTACTTAGGGTACAATCAGTAGCTAACTCTTGGTTATATTAAGGAAACAACTATCTGTGGAATTGCATATGAAGTTACTAATGTTTTCAGGATCCTACTTGGAGAAACACTAGTGCAATAGTAACACAAGTAGGTTGTATTGAATATTTGAATAGAATTAATATCCATGAGACTATCCAAGTGTACTACTCTCCCATTAGTCTCTGATAACTGGATGCCTTTTTATTTTTTATTTTATTTTTTTCCTTAGTGATGCTGGGGGTTGAACTGAGGCCCACACACATGCTGGGCAAGTACCTTTACCGTGGAGCCACAGGCTCAGCCTATCAGATCCTCTATTTACTAATCCCCTTAAACTTGGTCCTGAAGTCAGATTAACTATGTGAATCATTGTTTTTCCTTTTCTTTTACTGTGCTTCTCTCATTAAATTGAAATACCCTGGCTCTTCCTTTTTGGAGACACAAAAGAGGATTAAGACATATAATGGACTATTTATGTGTCAAATTAAACATCTCATGCTGAGACTGTTTTTGAATTATGTGAGCAGTAAAAATATGTATTAAGCTGTGAAGCCTTTTAAAAGATGCATATTGTTTAGCTGATAGTCTGTAACAGTCTGATGGACTGAATACTGTTTTGAGTAAATATGTACATGAACAATTTATGAAACATATGTTTACATGTATATTAAATAGCCTTGGTAGAGAGTGACCAAAAGTTATTACTACTTGACAGCTGCTGTCTGATGACCAATTTGAAATGAATTGGTAGATTCTTCTTTGTATGGAGAAATAGATTTTCTTGTTGGGAGAGCAGATTGAATGTGTAACCATCAGTGTGTGGGACCTTAGCCTCAGAGGTATGGGGATTGGTCGAACAAGGTGCTAGAGTCTTAACTCTCCAGTGAATTGCACCTTAGATTCACATGTATCATCTATTTTATTTCATTTTGTGTATGTAATTTTTGTACTTAGAAATATGCATAGACTATAAGCTGTGTGTACCAATAGTATTCTACTCTTGGAAACAGGAACATGTTTATTTCTTTGGCATTTACCTTTTAGTTCAATAATCTTGAAATTTTTATGATAATATGGCTCTGTCATTATTAATACATATTTTCATTTTTGTTTTGTTCTAAAATATATGCATACCTACATATATAAAGCTTCCCCTAGCATTAAGAGTGTAAAGGCCTAAGATTAAGAAAAAATGCATATACATAGATGCTCTGATTTTATTTTTTCTTTTAAATAGAACAGTCTTCTGAACAGTTAGAACAACTGTTTTCTAACTTTTAGGGCAGTGTCACAGGGGCAGTACAGTTCTTCAGAAACCTTTTTCAGAAGATGACCTTCAAAATTAATTTGTAACAATAGAATTTTCCTAAATTTACCTTTTAGAAAAGGATCTTTCCTGTGGTACTGAAACTGTCAAAATAGTTAGAAATAATGAGGAAATTGTGGTGCTATGAAGACTGAGGTTTGGAGTTACATAAACCTTTGTACAAACTTAGACTCTACTATTGTACAGAATGAATTTCTCATGCTTTACAAGCCCCAGTTTTTGTAAAGATTTGAGCTGCAGGATGTGAAAACTTCTGTTAGTGTCTGGCGTAGTTTGGACACTGAATAAATCTTAGCTGCCTGTCACCCCCCCCCCCCCCCTTTCTGGAGTAGAGGTACTTGATGCCAAAGGAAAATTTAGCTTGTGGTATGGCATGGGGTCTTTTTTTTTTTTTTTTTTTTTTTGAGAAGCATAGGATTCTAGAGGGGGAAAAAAAAAGTAATTTTCCCCTTCTTGGCTGTGTGGATTAACAGTTTTTCCTAACAATAATGATGAGTAATTTGCCTACTGAATGTATGTGTTACTTTTGGCTGTTAATTTAATGCATTGCTTGAGATCAGGACTGCTAAGTTTCATTTTATCTGTAATATTTTTGTAATTTCACATGCTCATCTCATTTGGAATTTGTAATCATATAACTAGGTCATATTGGAGCTCCAGGAGACTTCCTGGAGGTTATAATCTCTCACCTTCTCAGAAGAAAAAGCTAAACTTGGATATTTAGATTTATTTGAAATTGTGCGTCAGGCATTGAGAAGGCTGGAATTGCAGCAGATGTGATAGCTCAACCCCTTCTCTTTACCTTCTTTTTGAGGTGTTGGGTTTGTATCCATGGTCTTTTGTGTGCTAAGCATACGCTCTATTACTGAGACATACACCTATTCCCCAGCCTCTAATTTTTACCTTACCTTAGTTTGATACTTCTTGAAGCTGCAACACCTGGGAATTTTTACATATGTTAATTCTTATCTCCCAACCCAACTCATTCCCACTGAATCACATAGTTCAGTAAACCCTCTAGGTTGTTTAATCTGTTGCCTACTAAAGCTTGGAAACTATTATTGTAGTCTTTACATTTATGTACTTTTTTGTATTTTGGATAGAGTGGTGGAGGCTCCAAGTAAATTCTCTGTTTCTCAGCAAAGGGAAGATCTCCTACTGCCATTTGGATGCTTCACTTTTTATTTAACAAGTCCAACTTGTATAAAATTAACAGTTGGTTGCCACCTTGACTTATGTGTAACTGTTACTGGGGCAGTTAGATGTTGCTCATTTATTCCTTGCTGCCAAGTATTGATTGTAAAATTTGGCTGTCATTTAAACTCAGCTAGAGATTTTGGGGTCTTAGCCTGGGAGATAGCGGTTCAGTGAGGTGAGGATGGGGAAGCTTTAATTTTCGAAAGTGCTGCAGCTGATTTTGATGCCTGGCCATGTTTGGAAAACACTGTGTTAGAGGTATAAAGAGTATAACATTAATCAGCCTCTTTAGTTTTTCTTGTGTGGTACAGTTTGACTCTATTCTGTAACTGGTGATCAGTGGATAGGAGTCATGCAAAATAAATCACTATAGTTGCAATGCTAAGTCTTAAAGTTGGAAGTAAGTTGAAATTCATTATTTAACAAGATGGCCCATAGTATTTATAGTTTCAGTATGACAATGAAAACTGCAGTTACTTTTTCTTGATTTTTCAAGAGGACAGCTATCTTTGAAATTGAGTAAGTGGGAATTAAAATAATTACTATTTTAAAAAGCAGCAAGTCCTTGTGGAATATTTTGAGTTTTTCCAGAAAAGAGTATTTCCTGGGAGAAAGATGGTGGCATATCTGTTATATCCAGTAATCATTTGTTTAATCATTTTAAGTACATAGACAAAAGCACAAATACACTTTTATATGGTAAATGTTGGTGAAATGTTGTATCATATTATTTTTCAGCTTGCTGAGACATACTTTTGTTTTTCCACAAAAGACCCACCAGATGAACAGTTAGAAGAGTCCATGGGGATATATCCTGATTTAAATAAATTTTATATTTGAGTCAGATTTCATTATACATTGTACTTTTGGTATCTCTTTAAAAACAAGCACCAAGATATTGAGTAGGCAAAATTTAAAACCTGTTATTTAAGCTAGATTGGTAGTAGAGATGAATAGGCATGATCTTTTTTAAAATATGTCTTATTGTAATAGGTCTTTTGATCATTTTT
>PVJA010017530.1:0-41510 GCA_004027025.1 Myocastor coypus | reverse complement strand
AATACACTTCTCTTTGGACTAACAGGAATCAGATACATATACAGTCAAATGTTCTGCAAAATTTCACAGAAAGCAAAATGGCCAAGCCTTGTCCGTCACTCGTCCCGAAGGCTAACACTAACAACAGTTCTACAAAGTACTGTCTATGGTCTCAAATTTAATCCTGAGGGGATTTGACCCTGGAAGATACAAAAAAAAAAAAAAAACAAAAAACAAAAAACATGAATGTTTAGTTATACAGGTCTTGCTTTGACTTGCCCTTGACCACCCAGCAAGAAAAAAGAAAAAAAAAAATCCTTAATTACAATGCATGGAACGCAGAGCTAGATTGGTGAGATGAGCTTTAGGAGGCTTAGATTCAATAGCCTCCAACATCACAAGCTTCACTGGTGGCACACTGCAATTGCAAAACTTTTGACTGTGTATGTATCTGCTTCCTCTTAGTCCAAAGAGAAGTATATTCTTTCCCTTTTTTTTTCTTTCTTTCTTTTTTCTATGCAACATCAATATGGAGGTGGGTCATGCCCACACACTGCACTCTATAGAATGATTGTGAGGACAATATGCAATATGTCAACTTTCAAAGAAAAGAAGGGGGAAAAGAAAAAAAAAAGTAATGTGGATTTAGAAAGGTTAATGTTTAATTGTTTGATCAATCTTATATACCTATATGTATTAATCTAAACTCGTCTGATGATGAAAATATGTAATATAACCATTGTTAAATTTAAACAATAAAAAAATTGAAAAAAAAAACCTCAGACATGCTTTTACAGCCTTTGGATATTCAAAGTACTTTCTTCACAGTGTGATCGAAAACAATGGTGGACGATTAAATCTGAAAAAAAAATCATCACAATAAGAGATGCATTACCACTCATCGCCCTCAAAATACTTCCCTTGACCTTGAAATATGTAGCCCATGTGCTCACCACTTTCTGCAGCAGTTCTGAAAGTCCTTTTTGGCGAGTGTCTTCCGCTGTGCTATCATGGCTGTTTTGAAGGCCTCAGTATTTCTCTTTCACGTTCCTTTGGCCTTTGCTAGAGAGCCAGAGATCACACAGTGCAAGAAGTGGTGAGTAAGGTAGAGGAGGCATCATGGCATGTTTCCAACCAACCTGCTTTTCCATTGGCTGGCACTTGGTAGCAACACACACTGTCTTTTAAAAAAATTATTATTAAGTTATCATAACTCATAAAGACCTTCATGACAGAGGACTTCCAAAGCTGTTTTCAAGAGGGTAAAGAAAGGTGGCTATGTGCGAAGTAGTGGGGAATCCTTGGAAGGAGATTGAGGGCAATCTTGGTTTTACTGCAATACTTTGAAAATTGGTAATTAACCATATTTTGAGTCATGCATTTTATATTAATGATTGCAACTTTTAAATATAGACCTTAAAGATATTTTTACATAGGCTTTTTCCTGCAGCTTTAGGACCTAGCAAGGAGCTCAACTTATTTGCCCCTGGTCTTTGTTTGAAAGCTAAGACTCAAGAAAGTGATGTGATTTATGTAAAGCTATTTAGATAACTGTTATTGGATGCTTACAGTTGATGGCTACCATTACCAATCTCTGAATTCACCACTAGGTGACAACCAGGAAAGGCTTTGGAATATAGTTGGCCAGGGTGTCAGAAGGAAGGCAGAACACTATGAGCACAGTAGGTACTTTAACCCAGGGGATTTAATAGCGAGGAGATTGGTCATATAAGTGGTAGGGAACGGACATCCTGAAAAGGGGTAAGTGTAGGGGGAGTTGACTCCACAGCAAGGTCAGTGAGCAAAGGAGGAGGTTAGAGCAGTTGGGACCTAGAAGGAAGCATTTAAGGAACTTGGGTCCAAACCCCCGAAGAGGAGGAGACTCTATGGGGCTGCGTATGGCATCTCAGGAGCTCAGAGAAGGAGCTTCAAGGTGGTGAACTTTAGATCTCTGAACAGCAGCCCACGTTGCTTACTGGCTTGCGGCTCTGAGAAAGCTGTGTGAGGATGGTGTCAGAGGGAGAGGCTCCTTTGACTCCTGTTGGATGTGTTATGCTGGTAGAGGCATTGGTGCGAACAACAGAGAGAAAGAGAGAAGGGAATGCATTCTTCCCGCTCTTGCCTTCTTTCTAGAACTTTCCATCGTTGGAAACTACCAGGAAGTAGCTGCCACAGGAGAAACAATGATGCTCAGGATCCCTCCTAGCACCCCAGAGCTGGGTCTAGGAGGTTTCAGAGCTGGGAATGAATAAATTGCCAACTCATTTAGATGTGTAGTATTCTTCTGGGTCATCATAAGATGCAACTGTCATCCACAGTGACACTGGGTATCAGGAAGTAGCTGACATCACAGGAAGCCCACAGGTCATGGTGGAATGACCTAGAGTTGAGATTTGAGTCATTGACTCTGGCATTGCCTAGGACTTCTCTTGTTTGCAGAGCATTCTTGCTTGGGGCAGAGAGAGTGGGTTTGTGTGGGAAGGAGGAGATTGCAGCATTGCAGAGGTCTAGGAGGTGACGCCAGCGTTCTTTGCTCAGCAATACAGGTCTCTAGAAACTCCAGAGGAGCGAGGCTGGGGCAGCTGTCAGGGGTCAGGCAGCTAGGGAAGCTGAAAACATCGGGAAGATCTCAGTAACGTCACTTTCATGTAGTGAAATGAGTGTACTGGTGTACAGCAGCATGTTCGCACATTGTGGCCCCAGTTTCTGGAAGCCTAAGGAGTTGCGTGTGTCTTGGTAATAAAGATCTACCAATATACAGGCTGGGTGTATATACCAATATACACGATGGGTGCCGGGATATGAAGATGGTTAGGACAAAGTTGATCTTCCTTCCAGGAAGATCACACATTAGCATGTGTCCCTGTCATGTTGAACAGACTGGGAGCTGAGTAGAAGAAGAAGTTAGTCACAAGGCACATCAGGGACAGCCTCACAGAGCAAGGATGAGCAGAGCCCTGCTGTCAGATAGGATGCTCAGGAGATGACCAGGAGGGCAAGGTGTGGTGCTATGAAAACAGAAACAGGAACTAGACCTTCCAATCAACTGAGTGGAAGGAATGCACGAGGCAGCTCAGGGTCTCCTTAGAGGCAGCAGCTTCTGCCCTTTCGTCTATTTTATTTATTTTTTAATCCTTCATTTATTGGCACAGGGTCTTGCTATGCAGCTCAGACTGGTAGTGATCCACCTGTCCCAGCCTCCCCAACAATGGGATTACAGATGTACACCACCAGTTTTGACGGTTGGCATGGTATGAGGTACCTGGGATTGAACCCAGGTCCTTGTGCTTGACAGGCAGGCAATTAGACTGCTGAGCTATCTACCTGGCCTCCTGTCCTCTGTTTTAACATGCTACCCTGGAGCAGCGTATTTTCTCTAGGTTTCACCTTTCTCTTATCCGTGGAGAAAACCATAATCAAAAACCTCCTAGAGACAGCCGAAGGCAAAGGCACGCAGATTTGGATATCATTGGGATCAATAGCCAGGGCCTTTGCAGGGACTCTTAAGCCATCAAATAATTATTTTTAACTTTTGAAACAGGACTTCGCTTAGTCACTATGATGCCTTGGCTAGGGTGGAACTTGAGATTCAGCTGACCCCTATATTTCCCAGAGTGCTGGAAGTACAGGCATGGTTAGGTAAATAATCTTGAGGTACTCTTAAAGGTAGGACCTAAAGCCCTTGGAATCTGCCTTTGTCTGGACTCCATCCATATGTCCTTGTGCTTTTCAAGATGCCGAGTGGGCATGTTGAGAACGATGGAGGGCCCTTCAGCACTGGGGTGTGCTCAGTGTGACAGACAGGTCCGGCCCAGTGACATGAGCACTAGCTTCCCCCCCTCCACTTCCAGGAAGCTGTCTGGTAACTACCTGACAGCAGGCTTGTGTTCGCTCCTCCCCCACAGAACCTTTGCCTTCCATTTGAGCAGTAGCCTTGACACTCAATGTCCAAACACTGATAAAATTGATTCCCTAGGTGTGGGAAAGTCCTATGGCATCGATTGCTTCCTTCTCCTCACCCTGCATGCTTGGTCGTAGCACTCTGTCAGAATGCTTGCTGGCCTGGTTCATGGAGGTCAGTGCCCTGATGAAAACCCAGTGGAATGCTACAGGATCAGACCGGTCTTGATAAATGACAGCAGGGGATGGTGTGGGGAGGGAGAAGGGATCAGCGGAAGTGGAGATAACTGAGTGGCTTAAGAATAATCCACCCAGGCCTCTTCTTGTTCTACCAGTCTGTCTGGTGACTTCAGAGCAAACGAAAGCTTGTCATTCTCAACACAGCAGTTTTAAAAAATACGATCTATAGGTTGTGTTTGTTTTTGAAAGGAAAAAAAAAATACCCACGGTAACTCTTTTGGAAAGTGTGTGTGTGTGTGTGTGTGTGTGTGTGTGTGTGTGTGTGTGTGTGTTTTAATATTTTTTATTCAGTTGGTGCCCCCTGAGCAGGGCTGATCATTATTGGATTGAAGTTTCTCATTAATTTGATATTTTTCCCCCCTTGGGAAACTGGTCTGATTTTAGCAATAAAAGGCCCTTCTCCTCTGAATGGGGTCTTCTTTCTGCTCTGCTGCTAAGTAGCCCTACCTAACTTGATGCTTGAATTGTCATTGGCTTTCCTCAGCACTTTGCAATGAGCTATATCTCTAGGCCTCTAGTTCTTAAATGATTATTTTGTGATATAACTTGTCAAAGTCACTTATTTGCCCCGGTATGGCCTCAACTTGTGATCCTACTGCTGCAGTTTCCCAGAATGTTGGGATGATACACATGCACCACCATGTCCAGTCTGCTTTGACTTTTGTGGTCTTCAACTCAGGTCCTTCATTCTGTGTGCAGAGTAGGCAGAGGCTGGGTCTAACCCCAGTAGAGATGTTATACATCTTTTTACATCTTTCCATATGCAGCCAGGGCTCAAAGAGGCAACAAGACACCATGGAGAAACATAGAGACCTTTAGGGTGATTCTGCCACTGGTTGGCTGCACTGTTACCTCGGGAGAGGCCAACTCCTCACTCTATCAAGCTGTTAGACAATGCCAAGATTCATGGATTGTGAATATTGCTTAGATCTCCCAGATAGGGCCACAGATGCCGAGAAACCAATGGCTTTTGGACACATGTCTCAGTGGTCTCACTGGGAAGACCTCTCCCAACCATAGTTGTTCTTTCTTTATTGTTTGATCTTTTGCATCCATCCGAAGGAATCCGCACTTGTGTTACCAGCGGGTTTTCAGTGATGCTGAAAGTCCACCGAAGGGCTTAGCATACAGGATTAAATAGTATGGGCCTATGGCATGAAGATTTCTATTCAGTTGGGTTAGTGGTTGTCTTCGAGGGGGAATCTAGCAAATGGAGACCAGGGATACTGCTGACCCTCACACAGTGCAAAGGGAAGATCTCATTCCCTACCCCATAACGAAGAGTGACCTGGTTCCAAATGGCAATAGTGCTGTAGGTGAGACATTTTGATTTAGGAATGCCAGGTTCCAGAGTAGTAAGATGGTTGGACTAAAGCTTTACTGCTGCTTGCTGGAAAAACTCAAATTCTATCTTTAAGAATGTTTCTGCCAGGTGTGGTGGCGCACACCTGTAATCCCAGCACTCGGGAGGCTGAGGCAGGAGGACTGGTGCGAGTTCGAGACCAGCCTGGGCTACAAAACTGAGCTCAAGGCCAGCCTGAACTGTACAGCGAGACCCTGTCTCAAAAAAAAAAAAAAGAATGTTTCTGTTCTTCCTCTGCTATTGAACTTTGTTTAGGACAAACAAACATGGCTGACTAGTGAGTCCAAGGAAATACCTTCTTAATCATAACTAACTGCAAAAGATGTGCCTCTTTGTTCTAGAGGATTCTCTATTCATTCACATGCTTGGAAAATAGAAGGCCAAGAGACTCTGCTTGGATGTGTGCAAAGAGGAAACCCTAGAACTGGAGGAACTTTAATGACGTTCCCTTGGTCACCCAAAGTAGAAGTATGGTTTATATAGTTACTACAATTATTGCCCATGATCCACTGCTCCTCCTCTGTGGGCGCCACTTCTGTTCAGCGCTTGGGATGGGACACAGGGCCTCACCAAAACTAGGCAGATGTTCTACCACTGAGTCATATTCCTAGTGCAAGTATACACTGTGGTGGTATTTTTCCTTGTGGAGAACTAAACCTGCCCTTAAGGCAACATTTCCGCTACTGTAGGTCTCTGTAGAGGTGTGGAAAAGCACAGAGCAACTGATGGCTTTATCAGCAAATACTCCCTCAGTCTTTGAAAATGGAGTTTCTGAGATTGGGGGATAAAATAATGCTTATTTTAATTTTCTAGTGATGAAAGATAGTTAGGTATTATCAGACCTTAAAGCGAAACCATTTTTGAGTGTGACATTTTCAGACTTCTTCAACTTGCCGTGTGTAGAAAATCATCTACTCTTCTTTTCTATAAATTACATATTTTTATCATCAAGTCTGTTGCTCAGATAACAGATAAAGGTTTGCAAGATTGCCAAATAATTTAATATTAACACTTGCTTTCAAGAATTTTTAATTTTTTCTTGAACTTTTGACTTCACTCTTTAAATTAATTTTTAAAAGAGTACAATCATAGTTGATGAGACAGTACACGTTTAGAACAAGATGAGAGATCAACTGTGGTTTTTATACTGCACCTTGCTGTCTTTGATGTAGTTTCTCAGATTGCAGATATTACCATATAGTTAATCAAAACGAAAATTTTCTTTTTTATTTATTGTGTACTTGGTGCAGGGTCTCGCTATGCAACTCAGAGTGGTTGTGGCCCTCCTCCTGTCAGCCTCGCCAGTGCTCCACCGTGCTCAGCCTCATCTACTGTTAATAGTTACCTAGAAGTGGTAAGAGTTCTCTGGGAGCAAACATAAATATTTAGGAGGATGGAATCTTCTAGGTAATATAGATACTCTCTGCCTAAATCTAAACTGTATACTCTAATGAAAACTATCCCATCTGGCCTATTTTGAAATACCCATATTTACAGTTCCCAACCAGTTGTCTCCAGGTGTTAAACACGATTGGCCTTCATATTTGCCTACTTGACGCTTCTTCTTCCTCCTCTCTGACTTAGGGCTCAGGACACAGGTTAGGGCACAAGTATTCCCCTTTGCTGGTTGCAGAGTTCAACTGACAGAAGGGAAAGCTCAAGATCCAAACAAGAACTAAGGACTGGGATTCACCGGGAAAAATTACTGGGTCTGTCTAATCTACCCTCATATTCCAACACCTTTTATGACTGTTTTAGAGAAAGAAAATCACGCTTCAGTGGGTTAATTCCATCAATTTCCCCCACCATATGTTCTCATTAAAACATTTACAACACTCTTTATCTAAGGATTATTAAGCTAGGATCACTAGAGATTAATACAACATGCTGCAAACTGCAACTTAAAGTTTAGGTTTTTTAAAATAGAGGAATGACGCGTATATCATTTTAATCATTTTCTAGGCTACAGTAAAGAATATTAGCAGCAACACTAAAGAATATTAGCTGTTTTCAGGCTAGGCATATACTAAATATACATTTGTGGTGTTTGAGGCACATTTCCTGTGCTATGACTTATTAGCAGGCTGTCTAAATTTTCTTCTCCTTTTCTTTGTAAGGACTAATGGCAGCATAGCTCTCTCAAGCACATTTGTGGATGTTTTTTAAACATCTGTATCTTGCTATGATCTGTCACATGTGGCCACTATGATTCCTTTTAGTGATAGCACTTTTACAGATGGTAGTACTAAAAGCATAGAGCAGGGCCAGCGAGATAGCTCAGTGGACTAAACACCTGCTTTGGCAAGCTCAGGGACTGTGGTTTTATCCCCTGGTTTTGCATGCTGTGCTGGCCCTGTGTCTAGTCCCTCCTTAATCCCCTGAGCATGCTGAGTTGGGCACCAAGACGGAGCATGGTGGTGCCCGACTGCCCTCCCAGTGCTGAGAAGGCTGAAAATAGGGGGATCACTACGAGTCCTAGCTGCATAGTGAGACTCTGTGCCAAATACATAAAAAACCCCTAGAATAAATAATCTCTTTCTATTAATTTTTTTATTGTCTGATTATAGAAGTGATTATGTTCATTGTAAAAAATTTGAAAAATATAGCAGAGTGCAAAGGCAATAAATATACATGATCTCCTCACCCATCTATAATACCACTAAAATTTTTTATATGATAATCATACATTAATATATAGTCATATCCAGGCATACACACATATGAAAAAGCAAAATGTAGGGCTATTTTGGCATTTATATTCTGTATACAATTTCAAGGACTTTGATTGCTATTTTGTACTGATGCAAAATCTTTACAAGCTGTTTTGAAGTGGCCGGTGGTAAGGCTCATTGAAGGCACAGCATGGGGCCTGCTCACTCTTGACTATCACACAAGGCTGGTTTCCATGTTGTGCTGCCAAAGACAGCACTACCGTGAGCGTTGCTGTCCTGGCATTGTAGATTTTGTGAGAAGGCCATCAGCTGATCCCTGTGAAGGTCATCTTATAACAGCGATAAATGATCAAACTCTCCTCCCGTCCCTCCATCTGATTTTCCATTTTGTTTTTAATCTTTAATACCTTTTTTTTCACCTTAAGAATAAGATCTTGACTGGGCACATGGATGCCTGCTAGAATCCTAGCACTCTGGAAAGCTGAGGTAGGAGGATCACAAGGCCAAGAACAAGTTGGGTAATTCATCAGCTTAGGGAGCGAGGTTTCATATATATATATATATATATATATATATATATATATATATATATATATATAAAATAGAAGAGGGTGAGGATAAAGGGGTGCCTTCGGACGAGGAGCAGGTTGCTGTGGTAACTCCAGGCTGGTTTCTAGCCCTATCCAACTGATGCCATCAGAGGGTCTGGATGGTTCACAAACCAGCAGAGACAGAATGACTTTACATTAGAAGTTGTATCTACCCTTGAGCACTACACCTAGATGTGCCGGGGAAGAAGGGTAAGGCCCAAATATCTCCCTGTTCACCACATCCATTTAATTCTGTCATGCTAGTTCCATAAGATCAGACCTATTCTCCTATTTCTACATTATACTTCACTTTGTCTTTGTGACTGAAATACTATCCTAGATACCAGTCCCTTTGACTAGGGTGACATCTTGTTCGGTTCTTGCCTATGCAGTCTCTTTCCCAGGGGATGTCCCTGCGAAAGCTGAGTATTTGTGACTGTTGTACCTCTTGGGATATTTTTGCCCTTGTCTTCCTCCCATGATGAACTAACTTCCTCGAACATCTCTGTGTTTGTATCAAGGCTGAATCTTCCATTCCCGTTTGGACTATTGGCTACCTCTATATGTCTCTTCCTAAAGCATGGACTCTGGGGCTGTCTCTGTAACTACTCCAGGTCAATCTTTCCCAGAATCCTCTGCTATACATGGCATTGGCCTATGACAGCGGCTTTTCAGCCTGCTCACACAATGACTCTGGAGTGCTACTGGCTATTTTGAGGCCATCAGGAGAAGCAGCAGCTGGCAATAAACAAGTTAAATAGTCCTGACTCCTATGGGAATCACAGAGTTAAGCATTCCCACCCCTTGGTCTGCTGTTCACATTTGATTGATTTTTTTGATTGGTTGTTTGCCTGACCTGATCAGAAAGTTTGTATAGGAGTTTCTGTTGACACTTTATTTCACTTTGGGTAAAGTTTAAACACTCCTTATCACAATCCTGACACATCTGATAGGTGATTTTTTTTGGTCCCTACTTTTAACTATGAGAATATAGACCACAAAAGCATGCTTTACATACATGGGCAGCAAGTTCACTGTTTTAGGTGTTTTTGAAGAAATGTCTTAGGCATTCTAGGCTATAACTGCTTTGATAGGAGCATTTTTTTATTTTATTTTTTAAAAAAGAGGGAAAAATCAATAAAAACAAACAAAACCCCAATCTTTCTTACATTTTTAGCTTTCACATTATTTTTTCCTGCAGGAGAGAACCACTCATTTCTTGGAGAGAAGCCTAGATCCCAGATTTCTTTGTGTTTCTTTTTTCTTTTTTTCTTTTCAGTGAAGTGGCTCAGATCAGGAGCTGGAGTCGCAAGCATGGGGTGAGGGTAGTGTGGAAACCCTTTCCATATTATCCAGACTTCTATACCTTCTATACCTGTCTACCTGTCAGGCTTAGTCTCAGACTGACATTGTCTTCTTCCTCCTTGTCTTAGTTACTTTTTGCTCATTGCTGAGACTAATATCTGACATTCAACATGAAGGAAGGAAAGATTTATTTAGAGTACAGTTATGGGAGGTTTCAATCCATATTTGCCTGGCCCAAGGCTGAGTGGAATAGGGCAGAGAGCATCCAGTTCATGGAAGTGGGACAGCAACAAAACAGTGACAGAGGCAACCAACCAATCAGGGCAGCAGAGCAACAGAGCAGGTCTATCTCTCTGTCTCTCTTTATATTCCATTCAGGCTGTCTGCCTCAGCCTATCCGCCTTAGGCCACACCCATAATCCCAGCCATACTCAGACGGATGACCCCATCAGTAGTAAAACACATAATCCCAGTGGATCATGAGTCAAGTCTCAAACTCTAGAATTGGCCACTTATGATTGCATGAGACTTTGGGGGGACAACTAGACATAAACCATAACACTCGTCAGGAGCTACATAGTTGTTCCATGTATTTTATTTAAAACAAAAACAAAACACCACCACTTCCCACTTCTGCATCAAGATCCAGTGGGGTATGACACACCCTGCCTCTCTAGGATATGAGGTTTAATATATCCAAGAATTTGCTTTTCAAGATTCTATATATCTAATATAAAAAGATATTTGAAACAGTTTCCTACTAACAAAAACAAATATGGTCATAGAAGTTGATCACATTTACATTCACATTATAGTAACACTAATAATGATATTATTATCGAACATGCATTGAACATTCTATCTATTATTGTAGGCCCTTGACATGAGTGAATTCATTTCATCTTTATATGAATAGTGCAAATCAGTCAGAGCTTTTACTGACACTTCCATTTGGCAGAGAAGCAAGCTTAAGATAACTAAGGATTCAGAAACTACAATTCAAAACCAAGCCTTTCATCCCCCAACTCTGCAGCCTTTGCTATTTCGCTGTATAACCTAGTTATAAAGTAAAAAGCAAGAAATACCATGAGAGAGAAGCTGCAGGTCTCTGTAATGAATGATTCATCTCTGGTGTGGGCTTGTTTCCAGGGATGAGGGAGAAGAGAGTAATTAGTTTAATCTGTTGGCCACCACCTGTAATTTACAGCAGGAAGGCTCACTCTCAGCTAGACCTTGGTGTTAAGATGATAATGTTTTATGCTTTTGCTTTTAGCAGGTGACAATAAAAAATCAATAGATTATAATTACAGGGCCTTGAAGTTTAGCGCAGTTCCAGACTGTAATGAAAATTCATTTGTGTTATGACAGCCACAGATCAGTAATTTATCTCTCCACAAATGGTAGGGTGGTTTATGATACTGCTGGTTTGTTACCTCTTACAGGAGGTGCAGATAATGTGCCAGGTTACCCTGTGAGTAATAGCCTGTTTTTATTATTCAGAATAAATCAATCACATAGCCTTTTTGTGTTGGCTTAATGAGGCTAGATCAGCCAGCACAGAGCTTGGGAAGCAGCTGTGGGTCAACAGGCTTCATGCGCTGGCGGAGGATCCTTGGAAGACTGAGTTGGAATGAGTGCTCGGCAGTGTGCCTGCAAGCGGGTAGTAAGAATACGGGCTATTGGATTTGGGGTTGGTTTTCAAGATGACAAGAGTCTTGGGATACAGTTGAAGCTGTACAGAACTTTTTAAGATTAGTAGAGCAGTGAAATGAAGCAGAACAACAACAACAAATTTTTAAAAAATCTTATCATTTTCTTATGCAATGATAATGTATCTTGGGGAGGGGGTACATACGTAGACAGGAAGTGGGTTATAGAATATCATAGTGGTGGATGACCCCAATAGGATAGCATTCAAACTCCCCATGATCAGTATTGGCTGGGGTGCAGGTAGTTGTTTTGTTCAAGGAGTTGATGACTCCCTATCCTTCCAAGTTGCTTGGTGTTGCAAGAGTCTTCCTCACTGTTGGAGGTGGGGTCAAGACAGGGGAAGGCATTAGGGTTTCTTGTTGCTCTTTGTACCTTGGGTTTTCTCTAGATGAGTGAGAGGCTTCCTCTGAAAGTCCCTTAGGAATTGGACAATAAGGACAAGTTAAAAGATATTTGGACCTTCATGTCTCTTGGGTCAATCTTTTTGGGTGAATATCCCATGAGGCAATTGCACGAAATTCCCCCTGTGTCTTCTACTAACCACAGCACCAAATGTTGCATTAATCCAGGAAGTTTGGGTTGGAGGAGCTAGAAGGAAGGGAAGTCGAGTCAGCAAGGGTCCAGGAGGTGTCCAATAAGCAAAGCCTCCGTTTCAAAGCCAACCTCATCTTGCTTTTTGGAATGAAGCCATCATTCTTAAGAAAATTCCAGGTGAGAAATCTTTGAAGGGGCTGGGGAGATAGCTCTGTGGCACAAGTGCTTGACTGGCAAGTACAAGGTTGTGAGTTCGAACCTCAATCCCATGGGGGAAAAAAAAATCTTTGAAGAAGTTTTGCCCTGGCTAATGTATGTCATGTTTTTATTTTATATTTTTTATCAGAGACTTAGACCTCACAGAAAAAAGCAAAGGTTCTAGTTCTGGTCTTTCAGCAGACAAAAAAATGTTGACATCATTTGTAGAGATAAACAACCCTCAACTATGCTTCACCTTTTGGTGTAAGGAACCCAGGCACTCACATAAAACAAGTATGTATTGTATTATGGTAAAACTCACATTAAGCAGCCTTTACCCATGTCTTTATATTCTCTGTGCATTCTCTCTCTTAAGATTATTCACTTTTCTTTCATTATATATTGATCACTAGAAGTTCTTTGTGTCTTGATGTCATCGTCATTCTGGGACCTGGGCTGACAGAACTTTCTGGTACATTTCTAGTTAACATGGCGGAGGCAGTAGTGCATTCTGGGGAAACTCTTGAAGTTCTGTTTCATTCACAGTCAACTGATCCTGCTGGGCATAAGGCCACACCCAATGCCAAAGTCCAAATAATGTAATCACTTGATGCTCCCAGAACAGGGAGTGGAGGAGGGACTGGGAAGATTTGAACAAGCAGAGCTGAAGCCTACCACAGTTGGAAATGAATTCTGGGATCAAATATTAGTGCTGTCAATGGGTAGTTTCGTTCATTTGATAAATAAGAAAGTTCTAAAATACTTGGTTGTCTCATTTCTATAATTGTAAGTGGAAAAATTCACAGGGTTCTTGTAAGATTTAAATGAATTAATGCTTTAAAGGCACAAGGTCCTGGCTGGCAATCGTAATATTTATTGAGAGCTTATCACTATGAAGATTGTTTAAACATTTCGTTTTCAGGAAAGACACCCAGGATTGAAAGAGATTCTCTCCAATGTTAAGATGGGTAGGGCAGGGCAGGATGGCCTTTGTGTTTCAGTTTCCCTAACTCCATGGGTAAGCCCAAAGTAAAAGAGCTAGGGACCATTTTTTGAAGCATCTTGGGGTCTTTCTGTTTTCCACTCCCTAACTTGTCAACTAGAGGCAGAGTATAGAGGGATGGAGGAGAGGAAAGATGAGACGTCCTCGTCACTACATAGCTTGGACATTGCTGTTGGGTTGCTCTTATTGCTTCAGCATGTTGGTCTTTCCCCTTCTGCTGGATGACAAGAAAGCGATTCACGTGCAAGAGGTGGGATCACATCCCTCTCGTCTCCCTCACAGGGAAGCTGTCAAGAAGCCCATCGCTATAAACACTAACCTGGCAAAGGAGACCAAGCCTCCATATGGAAAATCAAAGTAAGGGCTCTGGCAGGGAGCTGCAAAGATGGTTTGAATCAGAAGCAGAGACAGCCTCTGGATATCGGGGTGGGGGTCCTGGGGGTGTGTGTGTGCACCATTGTGCCAAGATGGCTGGGAACCCCGGCCAGTGAGTTTCCATTCTGGAGTGAAGGCAGGGCCTGTCTGCAGTGGCAGCCAGATCATGGCAGGTCTCTGGTTTAAATTCGACTCATCAGAGGGTCCTCGGAGCTAATTGGGAAGGAGCCGGACTGTGTTTTCTTTCCTGCCTAATAACAAGGGGGAATTGCTTACAGCTCTGGACTTTATTAGGAGAGAATTTGACATTGTTTTGTTAGGCAGAGGCCCTGTCCAGGGAGCTAATCTCTCACACCTGTTTGGCTTTGTTAAGGAGCCAAGGGCCCCTGCTCTGTTTGCTGTTGGTTATTTCAGAGACCCATAGGGGAGAGGAACCAGAGGAGGAATGTGCACCTCCCTGCTCACCACTAACTAAAGATCTAGCACCAAAGGTGACCCAGACCGCCAGGGATAGAGTTCGGGAGCATCAGATCTGCCTTCAGATTGCATCCATTCCAATGCACCAGCACCCTCAGTCTTGTTTCAACACTTAGTATCTGTAGGGCCCTGTCCTATGGTCTCAGCAAGCAAGCTGGGAAGGACTCCTACTCTTTGGGAATTTATGTTAGTCATCCTCAGAAAATAGTGGAACCTTTCTCACGATTCTAGAAATGCAGAGCTTTGAAGCAGCAGAGTTACGCCAGGAACCGTTCCTGGCTCTTCGCCTGGCATGTTCTTTCATTGCAGTGGATTTCCACAGTATAGGCTATTTCACTAGCCAGAAAATCTGGCCCTGTGTTCTCCAGGGAAATTTGACCCACACTAGTGCTCCTTGGATAAAGGTCTGTAGAACCCAAATGGAATACAAAGTGGCTATCGTACACTGGGGGAGACTGCCAAGTCCTTCTTTTTTGTGGGGTGAACACAGGACAAACGCACTGCCTGGGGAGGCCAGCTGCATGCCCTCCCTCTAGTGACAGACATAGGAAGAGTCCACCAGTGCTGGAGCAAGAAGGCCAGTGAGTATTGAGAGCGACAGTGACAGCTCTGGAGGCAGGCAAGTGTGTCGTCCTGTGAGCTGCAGCTGTGGAGTTTGTATCTTAGCCAGGGCTAGCTATATAACTTGTGGGGCTCACTGCCCAAGGGACTGATGGAGCCTATGTGCCCAGAGCTCTAACTCATGTAGGACTCAGGACGATGCCCAGGGTGGCAGCCTCTTTTCTTGACGGGGCTCATACATGGGCTCACATAGGGGAGGGGCTGCCCCAGCGTCCCAGCGGGATGCCACCTTTCCCACCCTAGCAAACCCAGGATGCGTTCCTGTCCTGTGTGTACCGAGCCCAGGGCCCTGGAGGACACCGATGGCAAGGGCAGGACCTGGCTGGTCCCTGAGTCCAGGACCAGGTGCTTCTCTAGGTAGCTGGCCACAGGGGTCACAGGGCTCAGGGAAGGACAGGTAGTCCCAGTGAGCAGGAGGTCAAGAGCAGGTTCTTATGATCCTACTCCAGGGAAGCAAGGAGGGAGAGGGAGGCGGGAGTGCTCCTGGGCAGAGGCTCCCCTGCCAGAGCCCTGCTGCATGCTTTACCTGTCTTTTACGAAACATACACTGAGAGAGCTCTGTTAGGAATTTCACACATGTAGGCACTAACAGTTAGCTCCCAAGACAAGGTCCTTAGCCCCTGCCCGCCTGCCCCCAGCCTACCCAGGCCAGTCTCACTGGTGGCTACTTCAGCCAGGTGGTCCAGGTCTTCATTCTATTACTCACAAGAGGAGCTTGAGCACAATCCACTGTTTTCTCGGCAATGTCACAACGACAAAAGTGGCTATGGTAGAGAGATATGGTAGAAAAGTGCACAGCACACAGCGCCTGCTGGCCTCAGGAGGAGCCCCGGGGGCGTCATCATGACTCGAGGGACCCACCTGCTTGCTCTGTGGTGCTATGAGATGTGCGTACCCCTGTTGCCTTTTCCCACTTGGCTCTCCCAAGAGGTCTCTACTCTTCTGTTTTGTGTTCCCCCATAGCTATCTGGGCTTGGGGAAGAGACCCACAAGGTAGGAGACGGCGGCCCTCTGCCCCTAGCACATGAGGCACAGGCCTGTGCCCATGGAGAACAAAAGCACACAATAATGTGAAGCCTTAGAATAAGGGCCTCAAGGAGACTAAGGTTCTTCAGGGGCTCTCAGAGGCAGCCAGGGACAGACTGTGGCCGTAGCCACCCAGTGCCTTCCTTGATCCCATTCAACCCCACCAACTTGCATTTGCACCCCATTGGAGTTTGTCACGTTGTAAAAGGTTTTGCTTAAGAAATAGGAAGGAGCCTGCTATTCTAACAACAGCAGAGACAGGGAGAAAGGTGAGGACCATCGTCCACAGACTGGGGAATCCGGACTCTAGCACAGCTGGCTGTTAAAGAGTTTGACAGCTGTGAGCAGGGGTTACCCGGGCAGAATTCCCAATCTGTAAGTGAACAAATGGGTGGGACCAAACTCGGATTCTGACACTAATGGTGCCTCACTGAGGGGGACCTGGCTGGTAGGCCTGGCTGGGGTTGACACCATTTGACACCATGGCTTTCTGACTGGGAACTGCCCCCTTGCTCAAACTCAGGACTGAGGCGGATCCTGCCAGCAGAGCTGTGGAAGATGGACTATTTTGAATCATCCATGGGAAACGCTGAGCTGAGAAACGCCAGATCCGTGTCTAGTTTTTTACCTCAGCCATCCTGGGTTGTACAGCCGTGGGGATCCTGTGAAAGCTGTTCAAGTCTTCCTGCGCTCACGCATGACGTGGGTGACCCCTCACTTGGTTTTCTCACCAGGCCTTCGCAAGGCTCACGCGACAGCCCCTGTGCAGAGCCTTTGGGGGACCAGAGCCACCACCCAGATGTAGGAATGGCTGAAGCCAGAGCTCTTCTCTCCTGCCTGGGCTTGGATGTGGCTTGCGTGAGGGAGCCCTGATGAAATAGCAGGGCCTGGTGCGCTGCTGCCTTAGGCTGCGTTGTGTTTCTATCCTTTGCCTTTTAGTGTTTTGGGATCTGCTTCCACTAGGCCAAAGGTAAGTGATGAACTGAGCCCACAGACACACCTGTATGCTTCATTAGAATTACCCACTTTCTCTCTTCTCCTTTTATTTTTGTGGCCAGCTCAGCCCACCCTAGCGGGGAGGGGCTGGTGAGACATGTGGTGCTGGTGGTCCAACACTGGTCCCTGCGCTTGCCTAAACTTGCCTAAGCAGGCATTTTAGACTGCTGAGCTACCTTGCCAGTCTCCACACTTTTTTTTTTTTTCTTTTTTAAAAAGAGAATGCATTTTAAACCAGGGGTGGTAGTGCGCACCTGTAATCCCAGCACTTGGGAGGCTGAGGTGGTAGGATCTGTGAGAGTTAAAAACTAGCCTGGGTTACAAAAGTGAGCTCAAGGCCAGCCTGAACTGCATAGGGAGACCCTATCTCAAAGAGACAAAATAAATAAATAAATAAATAAATAAATAAATAAATACATGCATTAAGTACAAAGTCTATAGGATCTCACTACACAGATCAGACTTGCAGTGATTCTCCTGTTTTCAGCCTCTTAAGCGCTGGGATTACAGGCTTGCACTGCCATGCCCAGTTTTAGTCTCTGTGTCATGGCGCCCTGGGGGCGGAGCCAGCATGGCACGCTGGGGAATTGAAGACCGGTCTCCGCATCTGCCTAAGGAGGTGCCTTAGTCTGCTGGGCTATCTGAGGGCCCTTTCCACCCAGTTTCTTTAAGTGTAGTTATGTCATTGGGCAGTGATGTGATGGTAAACGTTTAAAATCAGCACTCTGAAGAACATTTACGTATATGTCCATAAATCCTTATATGAACATGTTTATTATAGATTTTATTGAGATAAAAGACATGCAACACAAATTGCTAATAATCACAAAATACCTTGTGTTGTTGCAAAGCCCGAAGAGCTGACTTTTTGCTCATGAAAAGCATTCTGTTGATTTTTCATTTTTAGTAGATGAAAAATTTCATTCATTTTTTTATATTAGGAATAAGGAAATGAGCATACACTTAGTACTGAGCTGGAACTTCATTTATAAGTCAGTGATGGAGGTGAGCTATTCTCTTAGTCAGTGAATAGCTGTTGATCACTGGAGGAATATTTGCTGAAATCTTCCAGTGTTATTTTATGACATGAAGAACCTAGAACAAGATGCTGCTACATTTAGCCTGCATAATTCCTATTTTCTTCATGTCTCTGTTGAGACTGTCAAACGGTGGCTCTAGCAGTTTTATTTGACTCAAAAATCTTGCAAAAAATGTTTTTTTTTTTTTTTTTTTTTTTTCCAGTTTGCACTTTGCATGGCATTCTTCACTATCTCCTGGCATGTCTACTATTGCCTTTTTTATGATAAAATGTGACATGAGCACAGAGCGGGAGAGGGCTAGGTAGTGGTCACACCATACATAGAAACACAAAAAGTGTAAGTGGGCTTTAGAGTATAAATCATAGTCCAATGCCACAGAGCAAGAGAGAAGTGATGACCTCATCACCTTTGGGTTCAGTGAAGTTTATCTAAGTGTGAGTTTACAGAATTTAGCTTTTACTGGTGGCTTAGCTTAACAATGGGCCTGCACAACTCTTGTAAGTTTTATTCTGCTCCTCTCCGTGGGTGCTGCCTTTTCTAGCAGGATCCTGTGTGTTTGTTTTTCTCTCTCTTTGGATCCAGAATTTTTCAACATTCAAAACTTACTGAGTATTATTACATAAGCTACAGACTGAAGAGTCAGTGAATTTGTCCTTGTCTCACGGAGCTTATAGCCCTGTTGGGAAAAAAAAAAGAAAAAAGAAAAAAAAGAACAAAACAGTGATTCAACTCAGTTTTAAGTGTACATTTATTTTCTATTTATAAAACAGCTCAAGTCTATTGCGTGGTGTAGAATATATATTTTCCTTGCTGCTGTTTCCCAGTTGCCTCTTATGCCTAGCTATTTGTATCACTCTAGCTTAATTTTCTTTCTTTCTTTCTTTCTTTCTTTCTTTCTTTCTTTCTTTCTTTCTTCTTTCTTTAATGGCTGGCTCAGCCTGCCCTGAGGATGGGGCTGGTGCAGCATGTGGTTCAGGGATCAAACTGTGGTCTCTGCAGTTGCCTAAGCTTGCCTAAGCAAAGTTTTAGACTGCTGAGCCATCTCACTGGCAGTTGGCTTCAGCTTAATTTTTGGGCTCAAGTTTTTTTTTTTTTTTTTTTTTTTTTTTTTTTACTGAGCAAAGAACTTTGACTCTGAGGGGGTGTTGCCCTGATGTTGGCTTTTGAAATATGTCTATATTAGCAGGCCTGGTATCTGCTTCAGGTAAACAACATCCTGTGGATTCTAATCATCCCTGCTTCTGTACAGCCAGATCTTATTCCTGAAGCTCCCACTCTCTGACATGGGCAGGTACCAATTCTAGATTCCAAGCAACAGTCAATATAGGCATCAAATGTCGGAAAGGCCCACTCGCTCTTGGTTAAGAGCAAAATAGAATGCATGTAGAGAAAGCTTCCTCATCTCGTAAGTTCTCCAAATCGGGGACTTCCCAGGCTATGAGGACAACTCTACCTCTGGGAAAGAAAAGAGGTAGGACTCGGAGGTTATTGATTACTTTGTCTAGCCATGGATGCACCTGTGTGCATGTGTGTGTGTGTGTGTGTGTGTGTGTGTGTGTGTGTTGTGTTGTGTGTGTGCCTAAGCTTGCACACAAGGGCTCAAAGAAACTATCTCTTCCTGTCTTAGTGCAGATTGCTCATCAAAAAGGCTTAGCAGTGACTTCTCTGTCATCGTGTGTAATATCTCCTGAAATGACTTGGAAAACTTTAATTATGCCAGGGCCTTGTTTTCAGCTCCTGTTATCTTTTGAACTCCTGGGGGTGGGGGGGAGGGGCTACCTGAGAGCGGGAGCTTTTTCTAAAGAGCCTTTGTCTTTCAGCCCCAGATATTAAGTTGGTGGCGCAACCGTCCTAGGTGTATTTGGTTCACTTTTCTCCACCCCGCCCCCCAACCCCCAAGCACCATCCGGGTCTGAATGTGAGCCTGTGTTCTTGGGGCCCACTGTCCTGCTCAGGGGACCCAGAGAGAAGGGGCTGCAGGAATGCAACCAGAACAGAGCCAAATTGTTCAAGCTGCATGAAGAAGAAAGAAAAATCAGGAGGGGGCGGGGAGGGAGGAGAAGAAAAGCTCCCCTTGTTGGGTCAGTTTCTCTGGAGATATTTGGAGGATAACACTGTAATTTTTAGAAGGGGGGGGCTACCGGGGAGAGCAAGAGCGAGAGAGCTGAGTTTTATCGACACAGTGGCCTAAACAGAAAGGTGACATTTGAGAGAACAATTGCTAGGTTGTTTGGCCTCATTTGCTGCTATGAATGAGGCTTAAGAAAAGGTGTCTTTGGATCGCTACTAATAGTCATCTCCATCATTCGTACTCTCTCTCTCTTTCTCAGTTCCCTTATGAAATAAGGGCACACAGGTAATAAACAAAGCACTATAAAAGATCAGATTGAGGTATTCTGTGGGCTCATTCCATGTCCGGAGCAAGCGTTCTACGCTCCACCGCTGGCACTTTCCACCTCCAAAGCTACTCAGACCTGGAGAGATAGTGGTGGCATTTGAAAGAACCACATCCCTGGTTGGCCAGGACACACCTGGTGGCCTGGAAAGGGGCACAGGAAGAGATGGCAGGGTAGAGACGCTGGAATTTCTCACCTGGACTGTGGATCTTTGCCCGACTCTCTTTGTCAAGTCCCAGGCCAGACCCAGGTGAGTAGCTGCGCAGGGACAGAGGCTGCCTGGTAGTTGACTCTGACTTTACCCCAGCTCTGACAGGAGATTCAGTTGCGATCCTTATTTCTGCTCTTTTCGTCTTGGCGCAGGCACTAGGGGCTTCATGTAGTCTCCCCGCAGAGTGAGGTGGGGCCGCCTGCTCCATGACAAACGGGCTGATCTCTGGAAAGGAATGATATGGCTGTGTAGGACTGAGGGGCGGTGGAGAGAGTTGGCTGGGCCCCCCTGGTCCTGGGGAGGCGATCACACATGAATGGGTAGATGGAGGGTCGTGTGCATGATTTTTTTGTATTTTGCCTTCGCCCGCAGTTCTCCCTTGCTTTTGATCTGTACCTCTTCTTTGATGTCAAGCGGCTCGATTTCTCCTAAACACACGGGGGATCTGGTGGAGAACGGGAAGCGCCCTACCTGCTTGCAAAGACAAGAAAGCTCAGCCACCCCACAGCAGCTATCAGCTGCGAATCCGGTGTCTCGCAGCGCGCTGGTAGCCAGCGCCTTTATCTAGAAAGTTCGCCCATGTTCAGGTATGATGAGCAGGCTCCCACAGGCTGGGCCTCCAAAGACGAAAAGGCGGACCCCAGGGCTTTAGCTTGTTCATGACAGCCTTCGTATTCTTCTCTGAGCCTCATGCACCTTTCCTGGATCAGAGTCGTCATTACTAGAAATGTCACGCAGGAACAGACATGAGCTCAGGGAGCCCGGCTCTGTAGAGAGGATGACGGGGCTTATAGGGGCATGAGCTTGGGCTTCTGTTGGGCAGATCTGTCCGGCTAAATGCCATGTCCATACTTCGCAGATCTGCCCAATAAAACCTGGACAATGTCTGTCCTGCTTATGGGCAGGCAGCATAATTACATCCCATAATGAGGTCTAGCCATCCGGAGGAAAAGTGCTTCTAGTAGCTACGCATTTGCACCCACCTTCAGGCCAGTCAGCATTAGAAAGGGCCTCTCTGTCTCTGTCTCTGTCTCTGTCTCTACATCTATATTCATATCCATATCTTCATTTTTTATGAAACTAAATTCACTTAAATCTCCACTATCCACTTAGCCTTGGAATATTCACTACTCTGTAAGTGGCATTTATGAGCATGTACTTTGTGAATAGTGGAACGAAGATCCCAGGGATCTTGCTTACTTCCAGCTGTTACAGAGGAATTCTTCCTAGGCTTTACATTAAACCTGGGATGCGAAACAGGCACTGTGTGTGTGTATGTGTGTGTGTTCTGTATTATATGTTGCGTGTTGTATCTAAATATGCAATATGGATGCTGTATGCAAATGCAGCGACTGGTTCATGGCTCCGTCCGTCCAGGTGTACATATGAGTGTAAAATATTCATCCTGGTGAATACTGAGTCCTTGTCACTTGGTGACTTCGACTCAAGCTCTAGGTACTTCTGCAGAGAACTTTCTGACAGCCCTCTGAGAAGGGAGGTGAAAAGCGGCAACCGCACAGCATTGGTTTGTAGGAACAGGGTGATGTTTTGTGCTTCACAAATGCACTGCCTAGACATGGGCAAAGCTGACCTAATCCAAGTCTCTTAACTAAGGAACAGTAGCTTCCGGAAAGCTTTGTCAAATTTATGTCTCATACAAAATTGCCTCTTTATTTGTTCAGCCTTGGAGATTTTTCTTTTCTCTGCCTGAAATTTTCCAAGCAGCACGGGGTTCTTAAAATACATTAGGGTTTCTCTATGTTTCCCTAAGAGAAACTTAACGTCTGCTTTTCACCTATGCTAGGAACATGATAGGGATTCAGTAATTACTGGAATATTGAGGACATGACTAAATACTTTCTTGGATTTTAGGTATTGATTTCTGATAATACACCCCTCTCCACTGGCTTATACATACCCACTGTTTATTTCTTAACTAGTGAACAAATTATTAATGTCTCATGAATTTTATCAGACTTACATTTGATGGATCAACTGATTACCTTGATATTATATAAATATATCAAGAGCCTTCGTATTACTCAGCTCTCCTTTGTGCATATCCCTCAATCATCTTTTGTGACTTGTTGCTTTTGTGGACACGGCATAGTCTGATATAAGATTCCGTTGTACTGTCCCTGAGGCTGCAGGTGATGCGTGCGTGGACACCACCTGCTCCTGAAACAGAGTTTAATTCTATTTCTTTTCATTTCCAATGGGAGACTCAGAATGGCCAGTCAGCTTGTCGGAGTCCAGGAGTTAAAAAATTATTATTCTCTTAAGGTGAAAGAGGAGAAAGCATCTCGTGACCCAAGAGTTTTACATGTAGCACCCACCCTGAGGCACAGCCTGTGACTGTGCTCTAAGAAGTGGTTTTCTCGGACATTGGTGGGTGAAGCAATTGTCAGTGATGCCCGGCCCTGGACACCCTTATGGCAGTCTGCAGATGCAAGGCTGCATTATTCGCTGTGCTGCCTCTGATGATTAGGCTTGTAGGTCAGAGCAGCGTTAGTGGTTGGCTCCTCAGCCTTCAAGAACACTTGTGTTTGGGGCTTTTAGAGACTCTCTGGTGGCTTAGTGCTTGGGAGGGTTTGAAAGCAGATTGGCTTACTGTCACTGCTGTTGGCTAATGATTGTACTAAGTTTTCTAAGGGGCGTTTTATGTGTCCATTTCTCCCATCCCTCAGTCTCCAAATCAGCAAGCAGTAGGGGAATTGTGTGTCTGCATTGTTCCATGGGACTGTTCCAGGGACTGCCACAGGATGCATAAAGTCTTCCGTGGATGACCTGCTGGGCATTATCCTCAAGTCATTAAGATCCTAGAGACCTCAGTATTGTAGGTTTGGCAAAATTATGGGAAAATATCTTATGAGCTAAGCCATGTAAATGGCAGCTTTTTCCTTGGGCTATCAGATGCAGTGACCTTCAGAGGACCTTAGGAGCAAGTCCAGTGCTTGCTGGAAGAGCAGGAGATGTGTGCATGTATGTGTGCACGTGTGTGCATGTGTGTGTACGTGTGCATGTTTGCATGTGTGTGCATGTGTGCATGTGTGTGTACGTGTGCATGTTTGCATGTGTGCATGTGTGTACATGTGCATGTTTGCATGTGTGTGTACGTGTGCATGTGTGCACGTGTGTGCATGTTTGCATGTGTGTGCATGTGTGCGTGCATACATGCGCATTAAAGCGTTTGGCTGTGTACATGTCTGTATTTGCATGTGACAACATGTTCTATGCATTTTTCTCTAGTCTATTCTCCACCCATTAATACAATTTTTCTTTCCTGAAAATGGAAGGCATTATACTAAAATTTGGAGTAGAAAGCATCAGGAGAGATATCTCTGCAGAACATACCTTGAGCATGTGCGTAGGTAAAAATATTTATGTTGAATATCAAGGTCAAGCTGTCAACCTCACTACAAGGAGAAAGTGTAACCTCTGCAACCCTGGTCCATGATGGACATATCTAGCTGGCCTGCTCTATCCTCCAGTGCTTCATCCAATGACTCAATGAACCACGGAGGAAAAAAACAAACTTGAACCAACAATTGTGTCTGTACTGAACTTTATGTGCGCAGACTGTTTTATGATTATTCTCTAGGTAATACAGTACAACAGCTACTTAGACAACCTTTGCATTGCAAAGGTCTTGTAAGTAAAGAAGGGATGATTTTAAGTGGCACAAGGAGGACCTGTATTGGTCATCTGCAAGCACTGCATCATTTTACATATGGACTTGAACGTCCGCAGATGTTGCTATCTATTAGAGGTCCTTGGGCACCAAGGGATATCTATAACCTCTAATGTTCAAAGTATCGCCTAAATAATGAGAACACACTCTGCAATTTAGAAAATGAGAGCTCAGTAAGTAGTAATGCCTTAAAGCTTAAGAACTCTAAGATCTCCGGGGCAGGGAAACTTCACAATGTCTGTCGCGGTCTAATTTCCTACACTTCCTTGGAAAACGGGACACATCATCACTGCAAGCATCCCAAGCCCCCTTCTCCTTTCAGTTTGCATGGGTCAGCTGCTCAAGCTTTAGGCGTGGGGACAGTAAGGTCTTTGGAATGCGTCACTGGCCAAGGTACAGAGCATTGTCCTCCTTCGCCTCTCTTCCCTGCGGGCTCCAAGTTCCATCTCTCCATCTGCTCCCTGCTGAGCAGCCACTGGGCTCAGTCGCAGGGAGGTTGGCGCGGCCAACCAACTGAGCACGCTGTCAGAGTCATTTGGCAGAGAACTGTGTGAAAGCAGTGGGGGTGCGGATGTTCCTGGGCAGAGTGTGGAGGATGGGGAGGGTGGGAAGTCAGACTCTGGGTGGCTCAAGCCCTTGGGGAACCGCTGGATCGGAATGAGAGTGAGACTCAGTGCTCTCCCCTTCCCCCTCATTCCCAGTAGTGCTCCAGCCTGTAGTTTCCAGTTCCTCATGCACATTTCCAAAGTGCAAAAGTAAAATAAAAAATTGGTGTGGAAAAATACAGTACCAGTGACAGCACCTTGCCAGTTTCCAACAGTTCTGTTTTGATTTCACCATAGCACCCCGAGTAGCTGGTTTAATTTGTCACCTTGAATTATTAACTGCTTCCCTGCTTGTCTTTGTGGGTGTCCTTCTGGCTGCGCCTGGGGAGGGCTCATGACCTGCTAATCCCCTGCTCTTTCTTGGATTCAGGGAATCTGTCTTCAAAAATCTTGGTTTCCTTCAAGGAGATGAATCTGAATTCCCCTCATGGTTGCCTCCCAGTGGACCTTGGCCAAGGAGCAGTTGAAGCAGGAGGGTGGTGGGCAAGGGCAGGAGGACAGGAAAGAATAGCTCTAGTGCCAGTTCTCCGGTGTGGCTGGTTATCCTTTCGGAGTTCAACAGCTCAGTCTGTTTCTCTTGGTGAAGCGCCAAGAGCCAGAGTGAGGCTTATTCTAGAACTGAGATGATATAGAAGACAGCCTGGTGGGAAGCAGAGAGTGCTGTAATCCCACTGTATATTTTATGCCCACAAAGTTGGTCTTTGTGGGCATAAAATCCTGTCACCCCCATTGAGCATTCTGCCTCTCCTTTTCCCATCATGCCTCAGGTAATACACAAGCACTTTTAGTGCCTGAAAGCTTAGAATCTTTTTGGGCCATGTCATGTGTTCAGAATGTGAACAATGGCTCTCTTCCCCCTCCAAACTTACATATCTACCATATCATTCTCTTCAAAGCCTTTGTATTTTTAGGACATCCAGCTGATGAGCAGAAGCAACATCTCAAGTTCATGGGGTTCTTGGGGGAGCTACAAGTTCACTGTAGTATTTCTAGAGAAAAAAAACAGAAAGTAAAAGGTTCAAGATATGATACATGTATGCACTGATTTTTCACCATGTGCCTATCGATTATAACTAATAAAATTTAAAGGTAGCATTTCAGAGCTATGAGTCTTTTGGAAACAAATTTCCCTTGGATTAAAACTCTGTTTTACTTCAGTAAAGTAGAGACGCCCTTACATATGAAAAGGTAGTTTATCTGCATAAAATGCAGATAGTAGTCAGGTGTGGTGGTGCGGATTGGGTATTCCAGCATTCTGGGAAGCTGTGACAATCTGGGAAGCTTAGTGACTTAGTGCGATCCTGTCCCCAAAAAGGGGAAGTTGGGGTTGTAGCACAGTACAAGGGTCCTTAATTCACTTACAAACATCATCAAATAGAGAGAGAAAGAAGAAGGAGGAGAGAGATAGGGAGAGAAAGGGAGAGACAGGCAGAGATAGAGAGAGACAGGGAGACAAAAAGACAGAAGCAGAGAGACAGAGACAGAGATAGATGGACACAGAGACAGAGGAGAAGGACCGCCTTCTTCCGAAACTTCCTCTCTGCTCTAGAGGTAACTGAAATGACTGGTTTGTTTAGCCTTTTTATGTACATGTCAGCAATCATACTTCTATCTCTTTTTACAGTTTTAATAGGTGTTTTCTTTTAGAGTACATTAGCCCTGTATTTAAAGAAAACTTGCAAAGATCTTGCAGAACTCAAATTTAGAGATTTCACACTGATTCTTCTCAAATATTTCAAAGAAATTAAAAGGGAAGCAACGCCCCCAAACTCATTCTTAGAGGCTAATATTAATCTGATATCAGAACTAGAATCTCTATAAACCCCATGAGCCAGCTTCTCTCCTTGTTATTGTCTTATATCTTACGGCACATGTGCCACCTTTAGGGGTCTGACTAATATCAGTAGGTTCACTCCAATGCATCCTGTAGAAAGACATTTTTACAGCTTACCAAATTTATTAGTTTTACCTCAGCTTTCCTTTTTCATTGTGGAATCATATCCAAGCTATCGTCTTAAATTTTGTTGTCATGTACCCTGGCCTGTCCCAGCTTTTCAGGCTTTTTGATGACTACGACAGCTTTGAGCGGAGATGATCAAGTGATTTGTCCATTGTTCCTCAGTTGGAGTGTGATGTTTTTGTCACGGCTAGAGGAGCATAGAGGGTTTTGAGAGGGTAATCTTAGAGGAGAGGTGTGCCACGGTATCACAACTGCATTTGTCACAGTCAGTGCGATCACCTGGCCCAGGTGATCGGCTGCACAACTTCCCCACTGTGGAGTTAGTTCTCTCTTCCATATGATAGTCTTTGGAAGGAAGTAACTAAAGGTGGCATGGCACGAAGTGAGGTATGCTCTGCTCCCTTCCTTTTGAAAGCCTTTGCTTGTACAAGAAAACAACCCGCCTCAGAGAGTGTTCCAGGTCATCTGTAATCCATGATCTACATATTTACAGGTTATTTCAAAGTCAAGCCCTGGGAAGTCCTTTGTTAATTTGCATTTCTTTTCTGGCTTTACTAACATTATAACTAGATTTCTTTGTGAGGAACACTTAGATGGCTCCAGTGCTTGGCCTTGCAAACAATGCTGAAGCAATCCATCTGGTACACAACCAAGGATATGCATGGGGTAGATTCCTGAGTGCTTACCTGTAGAGAATGTTATTTGCTGCCATCTGACCAACTTATAGTCCCCTAGCTACACGTAATTAGGTCAGTTTTGTGGGTGGAACTTCAGGTTGGTGAAGGACAAGCTTCTTTATTATATTTTTTCTGTTTCATTTTTGGGTATGAGGGCTCGAACTCAGGGCCTCAAGTTTGCCAGGTAAGCACTGCACCACTGAGCTATATCCCAGGCTCAGTAAGTGTTTTTAAATTGGGAGACCATTCGTGGTCTTTGTAGATGTGTTTATATCACAACACAATAGGAACAAATGTATGGAACTGCATTATTCATGTGGAAACTGAGCTCATTGAGTGAAGTGTAGATTCCAGCCTTAGGCTGAGTACTTCATGCCTATTTTCTTCACACAACTTCTGTGCGTGCTCCTCCCTGGAAGCTTTTGAAAGCTTCCTTTCTTTGCCCTGAAAGGCATTCTTTGAAGACTCCTTCCTTCCTCTGCAACTACCACGTGTGCATTGACTTCTCTTACCTTGGCTAGGACTGCGTGGTTTGCACTTGCTGTTTTAGCCCAAGTGCTCTCCGTCCACTTTGTATCGACTTGCACCTGCACACGGCGGCACTCAGAGCCTTACCTCGCTCTCACGTGGGAGTCTGATTTTACCTCTCAATTGGTAACCTAATTACGTGTAGCTAGGGGACTATAAGTTGGTCAGATGGCAGCAAATAACATTCTCTACAGGTAAGCACTCAGGAATCTACCCCATGCATATCCTTGGTTGTGTACCAGATGGATTGCTTCAGCATTGTTTGCGAGGCCAAGCACTGGAGCCATCTAAGTGTTCCTCACAAAGAAATCTAGTTATAATGTTAGTAAAGCCAGAAAAGAAATGCAAATTAACAAAGGACTTCCCAGGGCTTGACTTTGAAATAACCTGTAAATATGTAGATCATGGATTACAGATGACCTGGAACACTCTCGGAGGCGGGTTGTTTTCTTGTACTCTCAAGTGCGTGCTGAGCATACTCGGTCAAGGGGCCGCATCCTCTGGGTTCTGCACCATCCCAAGGGCTCCCAAGCCCCACCGAGGTGAGAGCATGATATCGTACAGCTATTGACTGCCTCCTTCTCTTCTTCCTGCTGGTTGCCTGCAGGGAGGAGTTGGTGGAAGAAACCATTGCTGAGAGTCATCTGCCCTTCTCTGTTGTCTTTTTTTTAATTATTTGGTACAGGGTCTCACTATGCAGCTCGGACTTGTGGTGAGGCTTTGAACCTTCCCAGTGCTGGGATTATAGGCACACACCACTGTGCCTGGTTTGGGTGGCCAGCTCAATGCACCCCGGGAGTGGGGCTGGTGTGACATGAGGTACCCAGGATAGAACCCTGGCCCCTGTGCTTGCCTAAGAAGGTGAAGAGTCTGCTCAGCTATCTCACCGGTCCTTATCTCTGGTTTCTCATTACTCACATGTCTTTCCTCAGAACAACACAGTAGACAGATACTCTGTTTGTGGCTCTGGGATAATGTCTTGGGGTAGTGAGAAATAGCCCTACGTGTCACTAGGAAGATTTGATAGATCTAGTACGAAAGGACAGAGCACCGAGCATTGGAGGGAGGGAGGAGAAAAAGGAGGGGAGGGGATGAAAGAGAGTTTAGAGGTGTTCTGTGCATGCATCAGCTCCCGACGATGAATGCACTCAGTAGGTACCGCAAACGTGAAAGGATGGAAGTATGAGGAAAGGAAATGACTTGGAAGGACTCCAGATCATAGCGGAGTAATTGCAAGTCACCAAAGACACCACAGTGAGAGGGGACAAGAGCCCATGGGTTCCCTGATGTCTGGACCTGGCTGCTATGAGTTTATTGGGTGCAATGCAACAGCTGGGTTGGCTCTTCTTCCTCTTTTTAAATTTGTTAAACTATTGATTAATAATTAATTAATTAATTAATTTGGTACAGAGTCTCACTCCACCACTCAGACTCATAGCACTCCTCCTGTCTCCACCTGTGCGACACTAGGATTACAGGCACACACCAACATACTGTGTTTCAGGGCTGACACGACATGTAGTACTAGGGATTGAATTTGGGTCTTTCCAGGGAGACTCTTAGGCTGCCAACCTGCCTCCCCAGCCCAGCTCTTCTTCCTCTTTACCCCCCACCCCCAGTACTTGGAATTTAACACAGGGTCTTTGTACTGAGCTACATCCCCAACTTCCTACCCACAATTTACAATTTAGAGACAGGGCCACACTAGGTCATTGCATTTCTCCAGGTGGGCTCATGTGTTGAATTCACCTGATTCAGCCTCCCGTCCTCCTGGGATTGCAGGGCTATCTCATCATGCCTGGGTGCATTTATCTCTTCTGCTGTACACTGGGTGTTTTAGTCTGTCTGGACAGGAGTGACAAAGCATCACAAACAAGGTATCCTACAGAGAATAGAGTTGCAGTTCTCACAGCTCCAGCATCTGGAGATTTGAGACTCAAGCTCCAGCCACTGGTCCATTCCATGGCTGATTCATAGATGGTGCCTTCTCTCAGCGTCCTCATATTTCAGGAGGTGAAGGCTCTCTTGAGCCACTTCTACAAGGGCAAAAATCCCAGCAATGACAGCTCCATTCTATCCCATAATCACTTCCCAGAAGCCCCATCTTCTAAAATCATTACCTTGATGGTCACACATTCAGATCCTAGTGTCAGGTTCCTTTTGCCCCTGGGCCTCACTTCTGGTAGAACTCTGTGCAGTCAGTCCTGGGGCTCCTTCAGCAGACCACCCATGCTGGGGACCAGCCGGGGGATGGATGTCCTGTGCGTGCAGTGAGACATCTCCACTTGCCTTGCCCTTCTCGGATCTTCTTAAATCACCTTCACTTCTGCCCACATGGTTTTTCTTCCACTTAGTTCTCAGCCATACAAATTATTTCAATTATGGGGCTTTAGAATTGGAGGGAGTCTTGTGAGGAAACCTAAAGAATGGGGTCCCTGAGGTCTCAAAGCTGGTCGGTTGTAGAAACCCAGGGTCAGCGCAGACAGATACTCATGAGTTAGTCTCTCTTTCGTTGTCTCTTATTTATCAGTAATAAGAGCAACAACAGGATAAGTTACTCATGGAGTACTTTCTGTGGTTTATTTATTGCACTGTTTCCTTATTACAAGTTTCTTTTTTTTTTTTTTAATGTTATGGTCGGCTCAGCCTGCTCTGAGGGAGGGGCTGGTGCAGCCTGTGGTGCTGGGGATTGAACCTCAGTCCTTGTGGTTGCCTAAGCTTGCTTAAGGAGATGCTTTACACCACTGAGCCATCTCACCAGCCCCCTTTTTTACAAGTTTCTAAGTGGGACGACTATCGGTCCCCCAGCTGGGAGATGCGACTACTGAGCCAAGGACGACAGTGCTCGCCTGAGAGCAGCTGGGGATGACAGGAGGAGCTGAGGCAGAGAGGGGGAGGGACCCGCACACTCCGCCCGTGCCTTGGGAGGGCACCTGTGCCCACTCAGGCTGTTCTGCGGGGAAACACAGCACACGGGGAACAGCGAGCCAGGGTAGAGGTAGATGTGCCCGTTGGGTCCCCTGCCCAGCACAGTGGGCCAGATGTGGGGACAGCACTGTCACTATATATGCAACACTCAGTAATACTTGAATTACAGATAGCTTTGGCATGTATTTTTTTTTAGCATAAATATGTTCTTTGCTTTTGAGTAGCACATATTTATATTAAAAAATAAGGAAGGGAAAATATATACAGGCAAGATAGCTTAGGTAATTGTACTACTAATTTGTATGGGTTTATTGAAAGAAACAGTTAATACCTAATTTTTATTTATTTTTAGTACTTAATTTTTAGACAATTTTTTACTTAATTTTTTAAAAAAGACAATAAAAATAGAACACTGGAAACACAGATTTCTGGGACCAGGGAGATACCACTGTGGCTCAAGTGTTTGCCTAACAAGTGCAAAGGTCATGAGTTTGAGCCCTGGTCCTGCAAAAAAAAGAAAAAAAAAACCAAAAAGAAACACAGATTTCTGTTTTTTTTCCCCCATTATATATGGTATCTTGAAGATAAGAATATACGGTATAACAACCCCCCAAAATATGTTGCAAGTATTGCCTTGTATATACTTATACTGAGACTTTTTCCTACTTTTCTTCTGTGTTCTAGACATTAATTTGAACATTAAATTCCTGACATACGAAACTGTTTTTTTTGAGGAGGGCAAGGTAAAGTATAAGAAGGAGCAAATGTTTCACGGAGCATACTCCTCCTCAGCAGTGGACTGGACAGAGGACAGATGTGGCAATCATGAGGAACGCCTTTGCCATTGATCTCCAAATCAGGTTTCTCTGGTACCCTCCCCAGGACCTGCAGGAGCTGGCCTTTCTCCACGGAGCTCACTTGGAGCATCTTGAAGGCTCGGTCCATTCTCTCCTCTTCCTTGGCCTGAGCTTTGATGGTCTCTGCCTCCTCCTGACCTGGTGCTGTGTCTACCATATGCAGCCTATCTGGAAGGCGGAGCCAGGCACATGCAGCAATGTGTCCTCAGAGCTGTATGCCCAGCCTCACGACAGCAGTGGGGTACAGACATGTTCTTTCTCTCCTGTCCTCAGCCCTGGGTACATGGCCAGTGTACCTACCCTGCCCAGAGGCACGTGCTGGTCTACATCAAGTTGCTTGATGAGGCAGATGGACTTCCCTGAAGTCCAGGACTCTCACTGGGCAGCAAGGCCAGTGGAGAGCTGGACTCCCTCTTTGTCCTCTGTGTGAGATGCGCTTTCAGGAAATTGGGGTGAGCCGCTGGGGTGGGGCTCCCGGAACATACTAGCTGTAGTCACAGCCTGTGTACCCTGAAGGACGGGGGTGTTCTGCTGGCTATTTTAAGACCAGACTGGTGAATGTTGGGTTCCCCTTCGTTTACCTAGGCTTTCAATATTTTCCCTGGCACATGCCGAGGTGGTCACAGAATGTGGGAAGCCAAGCAAGGGAAAAAATTAATGCTGTGGTAGCTGCTGTGAAATGACATGGAAAAGCCAGGGGCTCTCACTATCTGCGTCTCTGGGTGTGTCCTGAAGCTCTGAGCTGTGTTGGAGACTGTTCAGCTGCAGAGATGGTGGAAAAAGAAACCTGTCCTGGGCCTGCCTGCTCACCCTGCTCCACCCCTCTCCTGGGCAGTGGTTTTGCCCACTCTGAATGCCCCTTTATCATCAGTGAGCGATACTGACTTCTCAGAAAGACTGTGGAAGCCTTGTGTCCCACATGCCTGTGGCCTGAAAGTTCTGCTTCCCTCTCCAGGGTGTTGGCTTCAAAAGTCACACAGAATCTTAGGGGAAAATATCTCCACTTGGCAGCAGAAGGGGAGGCTGGCTCCAGCTACCTTCTGCTTCTCAGTCCACTGGCCAGAATTACCCAGTGGCCAGTCCTCCTTCTAAGGGAAGGAGGTGACCTTAGTACTGAAAATTATACCTCAGGCACATCCACAGGGAACATTCCCTGTGCCACTTGGAGCAACATGGTGGAGATTTAGTTGGTTACCTCCTTTGACTGGCTTTGCAGGAAAGTGTCCCAGAGGGGTTTTCAGGTTTGGCCTTTTTAGTTGGCATGTGTCCACTGGAGCCTTTAGTGAAAGTGAATCCTCACATGGCTTTGATGTTGGACATGTGGCTAGGTATTGGTCTTTTCTGTGGACAGAGCATTTGCTAAGCGCTTCCTGTGTACCAGGTGCTAGGACCACCACTGTACATACATTATGACATTCACCTTTCTCAATGTCTAGTATTGGGACCATTGGATGTGCCCTACGGGAGCCTAACCAGGTAGCTCAACTCTTGTGCCACACAAGGTCAGTGTGGACCACCTCATGGGCTGTCTCTTCCTTTATACTACGTCTGCAGAGGAGGAGACATTTTCCTCTTAGACATTGCTTTACCCATCTCTTTGGAGTTTCCTTTCCTCCAGAAAAATAAGTCATATCAAATAAAGAGAAACACTTGCGGACTTTTTGGTCCTTTGTAGTCCTACACTTCTGTTCAGTCCCAGCTGCTTGGGCCACTCTTTGGCCTCATTAAGTGGTCAGTGCCTCGCACAGTGTGGTTGTGTTGCTGTCACACCTGAATGGGCCTGGTTGAGGATGACTTTTGGAAGACTAAGGCCAGAGACTCATCTTGGGTATCAGTATGTCACAGGCAAACTGCCTGGGAGCAAGAAGAGTGTACCCAAGGGTCTCTGAGATGTCCCATGTGAACTTCCTTTGCTGTGAGTATGGCCAGAGTGCATACACTAGGTGTGGCCAACACCCTATTGGCAGAGAACATTGTTCACACATCCATTGTTTGAAGTATGGAACTGCAGCTAGGAATCATGGCGGCGAGCTTTAGTTGGCCTGCTCAGTGATGACATATTCCCCGCTGGACGTCGGTGCCCACCTCACTTTCCTCTGCCCTCGATGGGTACCACCATCCCTCACTGTGGTAATTGCTGGCAGGTCTTCATTTCTGGTGCTCTCAAGACACCAGCAGGTGTAAAAAGAATCCGCAGTCACTGGCCTGTGCCACTTTCATCCCTAATGCAAGCTATGATTTGGGATCGAGTTCCAGAGAGCACAGAAGGCTACACAACCTCTTCATGATGTGTTGGCCCTCCCACTACTTGGGGATGAAGCAAAATACAAATGTCTAGAAAAAGTACGTCATACTCTAGTTCTTACTTCAGGAGACACAAACTCAACAGTGCATGCCGTTCCTCATTGCATGCGTTCCCAGGCTTCCCAGAGCAATATCTCAGCTTGCACAGATGCAAGGGCCAAGTTTATGTCTACTGCTTAGTTTTTCTTCAATCTCTGATTGCTTTTTATTTTGCACATCAAGGGACATTTACTTTCCAACACTTCTAAAGTATTGATTACAAGCCAAACCCAATGCATGGGTGGATATGGCTACGGTCAAGGTCAAGTGCATGACTGAGGTCAAGCATACCAGGAGACCTGAGGAACACGTCTAGAACAGCCAGCGATTTCGAGCAACAGGCAGGCTGGGTGTCTGTCACCAGCCATGAGAGAGGAACTGGAAGAGAGCATTTGGATGGTCGTTGTGACGCTCATTCAGCCATGATGGTCGGAAGGTTTCTAATGTCCCAGCTTCTGCCCCAGGCACTAAAGAAAGCAGAATGGAAGATGGGAGCGTTGCTCTCTACTGTGCCTATCTTTAGGTAATTAGGAGAGAATATCAGTAGGTTTTTCTTACATTTTTATCGTATGTCATAAGCAGGGAGTAGGAAACAGGATTTTTTTTTTTTTTTTTGTGGGACCAAGGTTCGAACTCACGACCTTGCACTTGCCCAGCAGGCACTTGTGCCTCGGAGCTATCTCCCCAGCCCCGGAAACAGGATTTTTTAATTTTATGAAAATACCAAAACATGGCTGGAGATGTAGCTCAGCGGTAGAACGATTGGCTAGCAAGCTGGAAGCCCTGGGTTCAGTTTCCTGCACAAAAACAAAACAAACAAAAATCCCCCAAGCCTCCACAAAATTTCATAACAAAATAATAGGATAACAATGATAGTAAATACACCACGTATTGCCATGTATTTTTATCTTCAGATATGCTTGTCAAATCCAAACGGACATTGCTCTTTCACTGCCGTCCTTACACTGATAAATTATAACAATATCGAGAAGGAAACCATTAAGGAGGATTATTTTTGAAGCATTTCTGTATAGGCGGCTTTCAGTTGAGAAGGTGGGGGTGGAGAAACAGCCAAGACCTGTTCTGAGAGGGTCTACCAGTGAACTCCTCAGAGATGGGTTAGATTCAGAGGAGCTTTTGCGGAACTGGAGGGTCACAGGCTTTGGGGAAGGAGGAGGGCTGAGCGGAGCTGAGACGGGATCCAGAAGATGAGCTCAGCTCTGGAAACAGGAAGTAGGAAAAGAGTCCCGTGGCCGCTAGTGTTCTCCACACCCGCCCTTGTCATTAAATGACAAAGGTTCCTTCTTGTTTTCAGGGTAAACAAAACATTTCACTGAGGCTATATCTTATTTTCTTGAGTCGTTTGTTATTTTTAATCTTTTATTTATTTGTTACAAGGTCTTGCTACATAGCTCTGACTCATAGTGATCCTTCTGTCTCAGCCTCCCAGCACTGGGATTACAGGTATGTGTCACCATGCCCAATTTGGGGGGCCAGCATGGCCTGCAGTACTGGGAATTGGACCCGGGTCCTTGAATTTGCCAGGCAGGCGCTTAGACCACCAATCTATCTCCCCAACCTGAGCTACTCATTTGTTGGTGAACACTTACATCGATTCCTTAACTTAGCTACGGGGAAATAAAGAGATGACATTGAAGTGTCCAAAGCCTCTTCTTTTGATTGTACTGGGAGGTATACAGCATGGTGTGATCAATACAGGACAGACTACTGGGCAGTTCAGAATCACTAAGAGTAACTATGAAAAATCCTTACCACAAAAATAGGTATTTGAGATACTAGAATGTTAATTGGCTCTCTGTAATTATTACTCATGGTGTTCATGAGTCAGAGCACTGCTTTATATCCTATACATATATGTAACTATAATTCGTCAGTTTATGAACAAAAGGTTCTCAGTGTGAATGGAAGAGCACAACCTGGGAGGAAGGAAAGGCAGGAATGTGGGCAGGAGCACGTGTGGTCCAGAGAGAGCCAGCTAAGGCATGGCTTCTTCTGAACGTCTTCAATAGAAAACCTAGGTTTATGTGTGAGGCTACCACAAAGGTGAAGCCAAGATCATCGTCAGTAGTGTAAGGACCGCGATGGCGTCGAGGAAACAAACCCGAGAAGACAGAAATCAAGTGATTTGGCTGAAGAAGCGATAACAAAACAGACTGGAAGTGTGGGATAGAAGGGGCAGACGTTCTTGGATCAGTGGTAGGATTTGAACTGAGGGCAGGAAAAGGCTATGTGCAGATGTTGATGTGGGGCTGGAGACAGGTGGGACATAGAGCTGTGGGAGAGCGATGGGTAGGAAATCATTACAACATGGACCTGTGGAAGAGTGGATGAGCTATGGCGACTCCTTCTTTGGAAATGATTCACAAAAGCTTGGCACAGAGCAGGAGGTGAGCAGGGAGGTAGGGAACTAGGATGCTACAAGCGGGAATGTAAACATCGCAAGTGCTTCTCATTACAGAGGCCCTGCCACTTGATCCTGGAGTGCTGGGCATGTGCCTGTCCACCTGCTGAATGCTGGACTCTAAGGAGCTTTAGCTCTCATGATGGCCCCTCGGGGAAGGTCCCTGATGATCCCCTCACATGAGGTAGCAGAAACCCAAAGTCCTCTGGAGTTCAGTGACAAATTTCAAGAGTGGCCCAGTCATGACTGGCATTCAGGCCCATTAGGGCCCACGGTGCCATCTTTGCAAACCAAATGCATGCTTTCCAAGGGAGCACAGGACAAAGTCTTGTGAGTCTGTTCATGCACTCATGTCTTGGGACAGATGACACATGAGTTTTGCACAGAGAGTAAATTAACACTAATTCTAAAGATAAAAAGTGGAACTATGAAGACATTTCCTGTTGCTAACTCACTGCTCCCACGCCTCGAAAATCTCATTTCACTTCCCCTCAATGTTTATTTGGCTAAAAATTTTGAGGAAAACTGCATTCTGCTCAGTCACTGGCATTTGCCTCTCAGTTTGAACACTTAACACAGGCGTGCCATGAAAAACATTTGTACCTTCAAAACAGCATGGTATCAAAACACCAAAAGCAAACATTGCTGGAATACGCAAGGACAATTTGGGCAAAAAAAACACACTTGTAAACCAAATAAGCACAAAACCACAGAAACAGCAAAGAGAATCATTTCTGTGGAAAATAGCTCCTGCCCAAATATCTCTTTCCTCCCTTTCGCAGGTAAGTAAGAGCAGGGAGTCCTTGGAAATCTCCAAGAGCCGTTGGAAGAGTCTACCACATCAGCGATCTTTAGAGCTGGCATTGTGCCACGGGACAATCTGTAGCATCTTAAACTGAGACAAGGATGCTACCTGGTTCCTGTAGTAGGACGAGCTAGAGACCTAAGAGGAGATGGAAGATTTATTAGTAGAGTGCTAACAAACCATGGATCTCAGCTCTTTTCAATTCTGGATTTTGAAATGTTGGGGAAAGCAAGAACTCTGTTGGTTAGGGTTCTCTAGAGAAATGGCATCGATAAGAAAAACGCAAATTTATGCCAGAGTGGTCTGAGCACCTGCCTGGCCAGAGCAAGAACCTGAGCTCCATCCCCAGTACCGCATGCTGTGTCAGCCCCCAAACCAGGTGTGATGGTACATGTCTGTTATGCCAGTGTTGGGGAGGCTGAGGCAGGAGGATCACTATGAATCTGAGCTGCACAACCAGACCCTGTACCAAATAAATAAACAAACAAATAGATAGCTAAATAATTCCAGAGGGTCAGAATCCGCATAATACACAGAGGCTGAGTGAACACGGGGAAGCTAGAGGGTCCCGTAGCAACTCAGCCTCCACCCTCCAAGAAGCTGGAAGCACAAGAGGATGTGAGGGTGCAGTGGCGCCCTGGGAAGTCGCCAGTATGATTTCACAATAAAAGGCTGCAGAAGCGAGAGGCTACCGTGTGCGGGGCTTGGCTGTAACAAGAGATGCACTTGCTGGGGCAGTGGTACCTTGCAAACACGGGCTGACCTCTTCCTTCTTCCCTCTTCATCCCACCTGCGCTGCAAGCCAGTTGGGTGACTTCACCCACCACCCGCAGGGCTCTTCCCACCTCGGTGGGCCGGCTTATCCACCGATCATCTCTGGAAACATCCTTCAGTTACCTCCTGAAGGGTGTGTTCGTAATCTGCTAATGGCTTCTTCATCGGATCAAATTGCCCATCATAATTGACAGTCACAGCTAGGATCTCAGGGACTCAACGAGGACAGAGTTGTCAGGTGCTGCTGCTAGTGACCGTGACAGTAACAGCAACCTCAACCATACATGGAAATTCCTACTTGCCAAGTTCTAGAACAGCTGTTTACACCCAGGGACCTTTGAGAACATCTGGCACACTTTCTATTGCAATGATAGAAACGGGGGTAGTTGGGTGGTGAGCTGCAGTGCTTCTGTAGCGGATGTAAACCTGTGATACTGCTGAGTATCCTATAATGCACAGGACAATGTCACCCCTCATGCACAGCCAAGAAGTATCCCACATAAGATGTCAGCAGTAAAAAGGTTGAATAGAACTTGCAGTAGATTGAAGTTTTTATGCATAAGTAGTAACCTTCAAAAGAACTGTATGGAGTGCATTCTTCTGACCACCACTTTACAGATGAGACCATTCAAGCTTCAAGAAACTAATTCCACTGATGGTGAACTTTGAACATACTCTATTTTCTTTCTTGCATTTCTTTCTCTCTTGGTTTGATGATGATTGCATAAAATTTAAACACCCCCCCCTCCCCCTCCCCCCCCGGTCTGGGAATTAGCTCTCTAAACATTAGCAGAAAAGTTACCTAGCCCAGGCTCACCCGAGTCCAATCCCATGCTGGTGGAAGCTGGTGCCCCATCTCCTACCTGTTTCATCTGGTGGCTGGGACAGGGACCTCAGAGACAATGGCTACAAAGCTAATGAACAATTGACTTGACTGCTAAGACAAGCAGCCAGTAAGACAGAGAGAGCTAATCCACACCAAGTTAAAAATCAGTTTTCTAAGAGTGGCATCTGGGTTCTCTTCTGCTCATTTTTCCTTCTCTCTGATCGTGGTGTGGCTTGCGGTGCTGAGCAAGCAGGCTGCGGTGGCTGCGAGCAGACAGAAGGCATCCCTACCGCGCCACCTTCGACAGTAGTATGTCATCAGATTCCCAGGGTGTGGGTTCTTTGGAAGACAATGTCTGTTTTTCTTTCTTTTCTGATAAATGTCCAGCTCCTTGTCAACATATTGATGACCAGAGGCTGGAAAGTCAGATTTTCTTCTTTTGAATCAGTTTGTCTTCATTGGGCCTGGATGTTCCATTATTTTTTCTTTCTGTTTCTTTTTCTTACTCAGTTTCCTAGCCTTTTCTCTCTTTCTGAAAACGTTTTCATGCTTCTCTATTGATATCTTCTCTCTCTTTTTAAATTTATTTATTTTGCTTTCAGTAAAAACTTTACCTGTTTCTTAAAAAGTCTAAATGATGGTTTTATCCAGAAAAATGTAATGAGATTCATTTATTTGTCTCTTTTGAGACTGGGTGCCTCTATGGAGCTCAAGCTGGCCTTGAGCTCACTGCATAGTCTCGGCTGGTCCTGAACTCCTAAGGTTCTTCCTGTCTCAGCCTCCGGAGTGCTGGGATGACAGGCATGCACCTCAACAGGCCTCTGTGTAATTGTTATAAAGTTGAACTCCTGAGACTTGTTCACTGAAACATTTTGACTTGCACACAGGCTTGACATCCTGGTATGAACACTAATGATTCACACACAAATGAAAATGGGAAAATAGTCAATACCTAATTTCTGTCCCCCTTATTTTCTACTCACAGCTATAGGCCTGAGGTACCTTTTGAGGCCATTGAGAGAAGCATCTACCATTCAGAACTACCAATAACAGGAAGATTTTCTTTTTTTTTTTTTTTTTGAGAATCAATGGTTTCCCACCATAGTGGCCTCTCAAGTGCACTCTCCATGTGGCAGGTTATCTTCTGGCGTCACTGTTCCAGGTTTGTTGTGGAGGTCAGACAGGTTGGAATCTCTATTAGGCCAACCAGACAGGCCCCATTTGCCTTCTGGGAAGGACCTGCAGCTGTGCCACCTGGGAAGAGCAGATCTCTTTGGAAGTCCTCAACAAATTCTCCCACCAAATGCTCTAAAGAGAGTTTGTGATTGAGAACTCCAGTGGACTTCTGATACCAGCCAGGTACACGGGATGCCACAGTTGCAGGTCTATAGTGGTGAGGTTTTTGTACCCCTCCAGGAGAGGGTGCTGTCTTAGGAGTGGCTTCTGTTGCCACTTGTTTCCTGGGTGCTTTGCCCACTGGTGGATTTGTGGGCAGTCTCCAGCCATGATGCAGGGCCCTCCTTACCCCTTACATTCCACGAGAGCTTGGCCAGCAAGAGACAGCACTGGCATTAGCAGTGGCAGCTGTGAACGCAATTGCTAAGTTGATTTCTATTTAGTACATGTTTGCAATACATAATGACTCCATCATGAGGAGTTGGTACTGGTACACTGTGCATCTTGGTCACGTTTTCCATTCCTTTATGCCTCCCCTTTCTCCTTGATCTTTCCAACTCTTGGTCTCCTTATCCATTTGCAAAAACTCTATTATCAGCTTTTTTTTTCAACTTTTTTTCGTATCCCCTTGCACTTCCCTCCATCCCCTCCTCCATGCCTCATTCTCCCATCTATTTAATTGTCTTCCTAGTTCTGTTTATCTATGTTATCTATCTTTTATTTTGTGATCTCTATCTATCTATCTATCTATCTATCTATCTATCTATCTATCTATCATCTATTATCTTATCTAGTATCTGTGTATCTACCTATCTCCAATCTATTTTGAGTTTCTCCTTCTCCTTCTTCTCCTCCTCCTCCTGCTCCTCCTCCTCCCCCTCTTCTTCCTCCTCCTCCTTTTCCTCCTCCTCCTCCTCCTTTTTCTTCTTGTTCTTCTTCTTGTTCTTCTTCTTGTTCTTGTTCTTGTTCTTGTTCTTCTTCTTCTTCTTCTTCTTCTTCTTCTTCTTCTTGTTCTTCTTCTTCTTCTTGTTCTTCTTCTTCTTCTTGTTCTTCTTCTTGTTCTTCTTCTTCTTCTTCTTCTTGTTCTTCTTCTTCTTCTTCTTCTTCTTCTTCTTCTTCTTCTTCTTCTTCTTCTTCTTCTTCTTCTTCTTCTTCTTCTTCTTCTTCTTCTTCTTCTTCTTCTTCTTCTTCTTCTTCTTTGGGAAGGGTGTTCAGATCACAGCCATAGTTTAGAAGGCTTATTTACAGGCTTTCAAGAGCTGGGATTATAGGCATGCCCCAT